>JAUIMW010000596.1:0-16243 GCA_033557785.1 Enochrus cinctus
TTGAGGCTTCGGTTTGGAAGGAGATCAGATCCCAGTATGGTTCCTGTAAGTATAACTTTAACATTATAAGTACTGAGGGTAATGGAAAACTTTGTTTAATCAATTTTTTTAATTTTAATTTTTTTACTCTACTTTCAATGTACCTCTCCATCTTACGAAACCAATCTTTACACCGGTTCAGAAAGGATGCTCGAGATGCCTAGTCGTCAAATGTTCGGTGCAGACTTTGGGTGAATCCAGATCGCTTATAAGTACTCAAAACAATTAAAAATTCAAATAGCTGAAAATAAAATGTTAGGAGCTTGGAAGCTTGTCAAGTTTGATGTTGGCAAAATGGAGTCCGGAAATGACAAACATAGTTCTTTGTTACCAAAGGCTTTTAGTGATTTTTTGACGAGGCTGGTCAATTTATTATGACTGATGACGATGAGTGTCTCCAGACCCTTTAGAGGGTACACCCATTAACAGACTAAACTCAGTTTTTATCTACCCTGCAACAGTTGTAAAAGTGTTAAACAATAATTTCTTAAAGAAACAGCAACAAATTGACTGTTAATTTTTTGAAAGAGGTTGCATCGTTATTGGCAGAAAGCCTTATTTATATAAAGTTATATTTCAAATAAATGTCTCAAAAAAAGAGTTTTCCCTGAGGAACTTAAGAAAGCTAAGTGCTGCCTTCCATTTCGAAAGGTTTCGAGGTCATTATAAAGAAGAGAATAATAAACTTCATTTTGGAAAATACCCTTGTTTGGGAATGTCAACATGGATACTTAAGAGATAAACCTACTATAACAGCTTTGGTAGAGATGATGATGGTTTGGACAAATGACAATAGACACAAGTAAACCTAGAAGTATTGGTGGATAAGCTTGAGAAATATGGTAGAAGGAGCAAGGGACAGATACAGGTGGAATCGTATCTGAAAAATAGAGACCAACAAGTATTCTGGAACAACAAATTCTCATCGCAGAAATCCATTGCAAGAGGAGTTCCACAGTGTTCCATCCTGGGACCTTTGCTTTTTGTTTTATTCAATGACGACCTTCAAAAGATAGTACAGGCTGACACCATTTATGTTTTTGCGAATGATTAATCTCATTAACATTCACTCTGATAATGGAAAATTGGAACGCAAAACAAAACAATCAGTAACATGACAAAAACATGGTGCGATTCAAATGAACTTAAACTAAACGAGGATAAAACATCAATACTCACCTTTTATACAAAATGTAACGCACATACTCTAGACAAAACAGTGTGTCCCTGAGTGTCGCCATTTCAGAGACTTTAAACTGGAGTGCACATATTGCAAAACTGAAAAATAAGTTGGCACGATTAATTTACTGTATATGAGAAAAGAATATCACATAATCTGACCAGTACTATTGCAAGGCAGGTTTACTTTGCCTATTTCCATTCCATAGCAACGTATGGAACAGGAGAAAAGAAGAGTTTCCAACAAATGTCCATTTTAACAACTACGACAGGTGACATGGAAATGATCTGACTATTCCGTAACACGGTGAGGAGAGCTCAGCATGGTATAAACCTTCAGGCATTAAACCTATATAATCTTCTGCCCAATGGTTTTTCCGATCTGTGCAATGCTAATTTCAGGATCAAAATAAGGTCACTTTAAATGAATGTAGAGTACTATTTACTAAATAAGTACACCGAGGCGATGAAGGCATAGAAATCATTGTGAATAGAGCATTTATTTGATAATCACGAATTTTAATGAAAAATATCTTATATATAAAAAAAAGCAGTAAGTACATTAACTTTTCATACTTAATGTTTTAGAGTTTTAGAGCGCAGGTCAATATCAAAACTCACGTAGCCCAGCTAGACCTTTCGTAGCTTCGAAAATATTTGGGGGAAGTAATTTACAAATAATATCCTTCCGTTGCACTGTTGCGACATCATCTATGGTTGGGAAAATTAAATGTCTTCATTTTTTTCTTATAATATTAATTTTATAATCATTGCCATCATACTCACCAATCACTTGTAGTGTAGTAGTGTTATAGTAGGTTCAGATAAGTTTGCGTCCCTTCCATAGTCATTTGAATCTGAAGACAAGTGGAGGGCTTCATCTCTACTTTCAGAACTTGATGAGTTATAATTATTTTCCATTTGGGCTCCGGACTTCTTTTAAGATTTGTTTTGTTTACAGAAATTAGTTCTTCTAGTCTATTCTTTTCTAGCGTATCTGTTTAAACACAGGATTGGCCTTTACGTCTCCTTCTTGTTGTTTCTTTTTGCATGCTACTAACTTTGAGAAACGGTCTTACAACTTCTGAAGTAGCATTCGCCTCAGAAGTTCGTGGTGAGCTATAAGCTGTTAGTGGAGACGAAGGTAGTCGTGAGTTGTTAATGTAGACGTGGTAGCTCAAGGTGTGGAGATAATGGCTGGGTCTAACTGGGGTGGACGTCCTCTCTAGCCCCTGTAGGCTTGTCCACATTAGCTAAAAACTTTCAACGTGTAACGAGGTTTTGAGAGATAATTGATGATACTCTTTGATGATATTGCAATTGGAAACAAAATATTGAAGCATACATCAACTAGCGAAGTAGGAAGCAATGGTCAATACTTTGAATGAAATTTTTTTACTTTCCCATTCAAAATTAGTGTCTCATTTTCACAAAAAAAAAACGTTCATTTCATACCGGTAGTTTGTTAGAAGAAACTTACTTTTAGATGCTGAAATCACGAACAACAGCGTATTTATTAAGCTCGCTCAAACTTCACAAAACAAGTGCTTACGTAACATATTTTTCCCACTTTTTTACATTCACTATTAGGTGTCCACATTAACCAACAAAGAAAATAGACGTGGAGAATTATGTTGAAGGATTAATAAAGAGTAAGAATTTTGTATGTTCTGTACAATAACCAAAAATGGGAAACAACAATTATATTTTAAAAATAAACAAGAACAACCAGAGAACCAGAAAGAACACGATCACTTAGAAACAGCATTAACGTTCTTGAAGATCTTATACAAAACTATCCAAATACACCTATTCTAATCATAAATGAACTCTGGAAATCCTCAGACGTGCCATTCATGGCTTCAAATTAATTACATACTTCTGTAGAAATAAAGGAAACACCAGAAATAAATAAACTACCAGAAAAGTTCTGGTTTTTTAAATGTGCTGGTGCAGAATTTCGTTATTCAAATGTAAAAACTCTGACACTATGGATATCAGAGAAAATCAATTAATACAGCAATATGAGAACTCATGAGTACTGTTGCCACTGCACTTAAGAATTGGTGACCTACTATATGAAATATTTCTTGATTTGTCGAAGGCCTTTGACCGCCTTGACCACGAGCTACTATAAAAGAAGTTTTTGGCTTGCGGGCTTCGAGGAATGGCACTGCTTTGCATGCAATCATGCTTATCTGAAAGAACCCAAAGACACATAAGAATTATGCTGGGCGTGCCGCAGGGGAGTATCTTGGACCCTCCTTTATGAATAACTTACCAACGGCTGTGCATGGCACATTTTATTGTAAGTTACACTGATTATACAAATGTTTTGATCAGGAGTGTTGATATATCCCAAGTTCAGGAGATTTGCAGTTTTTTGTTTCCAAAAGTATGTGTTTGGTTACTGGAAAATAAACTTATGTTAAATGCATAAAAAACGAACACCATCATCTTCAAGGCACAATGAACTAAATTTCTGGGGATTGTACTGGTTGAGAACCTAGAGAGGGCCATACAAGTTAATCGGGTGGCTGAAGCTTGAATGGCTACTTTTTGTCTTCTGGCATTGTTCTTTGGGACTGCAGCTGTCAGTTGAATAGACCTTTTATAATCCAAAAAACTGTGAAAAAGGTAATCTGCGAGTTGGATCATGGTCAATCGTGCAGAGGTTTGTTAAAAAAAGTGCTGCATTATATCTGTATGAGTACATAATACAATATTTCATGTTAAACTTCGACAAAGATCTATTGAAGAGACAAGGACCTCAGTATGTGAGAGTTAAGAACAAGCAAGCATAAGAAGGCAAAATCGACCACAAACGAGAGAAACTGATGGAGTACCTGGTGTCAATTGAGTCTTATAGTGTTGGTGAATACTTACCAAAAACTATACAATGCCATTAATGTTGGTTTTAAAATTTCAGAACTTTATATGTGTATCCCTTTTGTTCTCTTTTTTTGACCTGTGTTCACTTTCCAGTATGTAAATTGATTTGTTTTCAAAAAATAATATATCTTTATCTATCTATCTACTTCAGACACAATTTGTATTTCGTCCAAGATCATCTTGAATTTACAATATATCACCACTATTGTCAAACATAAATATATCATTAACAAAAGATAAACATGCTTATGCCCTTTTTCTGGATGTAGAAGCTGCTTATGACAATGTTGTACGATCATTTATTAAAAGAAAGGCATCAGTACTTACAGTAGAATTTATAGCAAATTGAAGAGTCCGTAGTCTATATCCCCAATGTGTTTAACACCAAGATGCCATGATGGACCTCATAGCAACCCTTTCTCCCGCTTATATGCCAGCTTTTTCTCATTTATGTAGATTGTAATAAAATTGTTGAATATGTTTAAATAGAAAACCCTAGGTTAAATGACTATTGTCATGCTAAACTAAACCAAAAAAAAAAATATGCAGGGTCTTTGACTCAGTGAACCACGATATTTTAATCAGAAATTTGAATAGATACGGAGTTCGAGGACTTGCTGCAGAAATAACATGAGCTTTACTAAAAGATAGAAAGGAATGTGTAACAAGATGATGAACAAGTTGTCTTATTATCTGATTTACTGTAAAACGAGGGGTGCCTCAAAGTTCTATTCTGGAACCATATCTGTATGTTAACGACCTCCTGGATAATTTTTTTTTTTTTTTTAATTTGAATCACATAATTTATCTTTAAAAATTGAAATTGATAATTTCCTCATCAGGAGACTTTTTAGCACACATTTTTTAAAAGAAGGCCCTTTCATATACCCTATACATTGGAACAGAACTAAAAACAACATAAAATATTGAATACCATGGCGTCTGGAACATATGGAATGGCCTGATTATGGATTTGAAAAAAATAAATATTATTTAAAACATATTTTATTCAATCTAAATATATAATATCTTTACATTTTATCAATGTAACAAAATGCAGTGTCTATTCGATATTGGGCAAATGTTGGTGTAGAAATATACTCAAACGCAAACATAATGCATGACGTGATACTTATTGCACGAATTCACATTCCATTTAGAAAGATGAGTGTGTAACATGAGTGATCATCGATTATTTGAAATTTGGGTCGTCAAATCGTGAGGGGTGTGCACTAATTTACATACACATATAAAACGGTCGCGACGGTTTATGACATTTTATATAATCTAGAGTTTATGTAATTTGCGTACAACTTTTGGACATACATATTTTCGCCTGAAATAGAATTTCGTGTTCGCGAATGTCCCAAAAACTTTTAATTAAATTCGTATAAAGTAAATATAACATGTGCATTTCGCCATATATTCAGACGGAGACGACGCAAATTGAAAATTACCCCGAAAGTAATACCTTTGGTAAAATTTATTTTCTTGCGTTTTCCGATATTATAAATGCATGAAGGAGGTAATAAAAGTGTTTTTGGTGTGTTCCCGCAACAACACGACCATAAATTGTCTATGTTCTGAATAAAGAAAACATCCTTTGGAGAAAAAACACTTATGTAGAAGCTTAAACAAGAAAATTGCTTTCTTTACTTTTATAATGAAACTTTATGTTATACACTTACCATACTGCATAAGTGTTAAGTGTAAATTGTTTCGCTTCGAGACCATTTTAAATTTCTAGAGTGAATTATGAAGCAGGAAGGTAAATTAATTTTAGAAAAGAGTTTTATAATTAAGATATAAATAATTCGGGAAGAAATGAAGAACTCAATTGAGAGAGCCGTAAGACTTCTGTTCTATTATGCATAACTCTGCCAGACAACAATCTATCTCCGAAATTGAAAGTTGTAACCGACTCGCTGCGTTTCATTTAAATGCAATGCAGTGGTTATTATGCGGTGTAAGCTTTATTCTCTGGATTACCTTCCACTTTAATTTTTAACTGCAATAAAGGTTTTTAATTAATTTCGTATAAATTACTACATTTTATTATATGAAATATGAACGTCATCTGCCTCTATTATTATAATTTTATGAGTAATACTTGCTACAGCTTTAGTTTAACACCGTATTTGCAAATATGTTCGTAATATCCACAGTCCTTGGAACAGCTTGGCTTTTTGTTTTTCTTTTTAATTTTACGTTTATTTTCCAGTTTGGGTTCGTAATAAAGCTTTTGGTGGCTCTTCATAAGGTTCATTATAGCTTTTCCACTGCGCTCACCACGATAATCCAGAACCCTTTTTCCTTCGTGGTACAATAAAAACACTGGAGAATAGTAGATGCCATAACGTTTGGAAGCAGAAGAATTCTTGAGTATATCACAAACTCCTAGTCTTCCTCTGTAGCCCAGCTTAATTAAATCTTCAGCAACTTGAACGTATTGGGGAAAAAGGGGTCTTGCGGCATGACAAACTGAAATCAAAGTACAATGGAAAAAAGTTAGGATATTTTTTTAGGGGCTTACACGTATAGTAAAACATAACTAAAATTAAATTTGATTTCGCTTGAAAAGTTGTCGTTTCGAATTTGTATAACATACGGACTCGTTTCCAACTTATGTTGCCAAACCTCATATGTGTTATCTTGCTGGGAATTTTCTTCTGGTGGTTGCTCTTTTTTCGTATTAAAATAAGCTCTTCGAAAGGGAGGATCGCACAATCTTTTTTCTTTGTATTTTTTCAGTTTTCTCGCCCTCGGGGTTATAAAGTCATCCCCGTCAATTTCCAAGTCACTAGACGACATTTCTGCAAAAATATAAATAATTAACATTCACTCTTATGATGAGTATCTAATAAAATGTTAAATGAGATATCAAGTGGTTTCCCAACGCATCGAATCTACATAAGTGCTAAGTAACATTCCGTGTAGGGTCTCTCTTGACTTTATCCATTTTAAGAGCAGCGTGTCTAATCGCTTTAAGTTAGGTAGCGCGATTAATAACAAAGCAATTTCATTTATACCATCTTATTCATTTATATCATCGTATAAGCTCATAAAATTATATGCAAATTAACTTTTTGAATAATAAAACATTTTAGTGTCGATTGGTCTCTCCTTTTAAAAAGAGTGTTTTATTTAATTTATATACATAAAGGCGAAAACGGAAAAACCCAGTATGATTTTAACACACTTATTTATACCATGTGGAGCAGGTACCATTAAATTGAATTGCAAGCTTTGTTACAGCGAAGCTTATACATAAGCAGATATCAACATTAATTAAAAGATAAAAAAGTATCAATAATTTTCAATAAAATTTGATCTGGAAAACCGAAAAGACGATGGTATCTCAGAGGTAATAATATAATGATTTTTTTGTTACAGGGATCACCTTATTTCTTGGCACAGGAAGAACATGAAAATTAAGTCAACTCCAAAAGAATCCATTTCACTATCGCTACAAAATTCTACAAAAACGAAACCACTATGCCACGTACGCATTTAGGGGTTGTCCTGCGACGGCCAAACTTGCTTACGTGGCATTTATGTTGGCAGTCAAAAAGAAATATTTAGTTTGTTCAGAGACTGAAATTGAAAAATCTGATAGTTAAATTTTTTAAAACGCCTCCATACTTCAACCAGGCCATCCTGCTACAACCAAATGTATAGTCACATGCCCTACATTCTTACCTCAACCCTCGCTCTCTATGTATTACCTTCTTAAAAAAGATGTTTCAAATTCAGTTCTATAAGTTTAGAGAATTAACACCTTTTTTTACTTTAAGAAAAATGTGAAAGGTTAAATGATTTTAAAAGCGTATAATAATCTCTACCTATTCAATTATGTATTTAAAAATTAAAAAAATAAAGTTGTATATGTACCTACTTACACAAAATACATCGCATGCAGCTATAGTTATATTATTAGTCAATCCATGTACATTTATGCAATGTTGAAAATTAAATAAAGTGATTTTATGATGTAAAGCACCTTGTTATTTTATTTTTCAGCCCATTACTATCCATTTTAAAATAAGAGTAACGCAAGTGACATGTGAGAGGTATCTTTATTGTTAATGTTGATGTACATTTAAACATGTGTGCTACACTTTGCCCCTTCTACTAAAAGTAACTTCTCCTCCACTTTTATAAAACTCTTCTTCAAACTTCTCCATAAATTCCACGATTCTTTCGGCAGTCCGTTCGTAATAATAAGAGCAAATAAATCGCCCTCTGCGGTATAGTTTTAAAGTAGGGAAAACACTAACGCTTTGGCTTTTCATAACTTTTCTGTTTTTCTCATAGTTGCAAACCGCTAATCTACCCACACTGCCATTTCTAATTAGTTTCTCAGCTGCTTCGGCGTAACTCGCAAGCATTGCTCTTGAAAATATGCAGGCTAAAATTATAGGCCCATTTCAAAAAAGAAGAAATTTGGTGAGGATTAACTTACATGGAGCGTAGTACATTATTAACAGCAAAGGTTGTGCTTTATTTGTTTTGTAGTAATTCTCTTCCGTAATCTGGATGATGGGGGACTGGCTTTCGAAACATTGTTTCCAATACACTTCGCTCTCTCGAGTCTTTTCGTATACGTCTAAAAATTATTGGATATAATTTTGACTTAACAAATTCTTGGGTGGCCTTACATTTTTTTAAGTGAGGATATTGAAAATCGTGAACGTGCCCTATTAATTGGTTGGCTTTCACTTTTACGACGAATTTTTTCTTTTTTTCTTTTATTTTTTTCGAATGTAACGTTCTTGGTTTGATGTAATCTTCTTCTTTGTAATCTGTTTCACCGTCAGTGGAGGACATGATACCTTCAAATTATAAGAAAAATATAATATCCATTTTTTTATTCATTTATTTATTTTTTTTTTTCTTATTAATTATTGATTTTTTAACAGGAGGAAAAATAAACGAAATCATTGAAAAAAAATTATTATTAATAAACAATCAATTATTATATTGTCTAAATTTTAGTCTCAATATTTTTTTTGTTTTTGCATTTGATCTTCCTTTTATTTTCATGTTTCCCCTCAAAAAGCATTATTTGGTATCGTCTCATGAATTCAATGAAGTTCTTGTGGTCTTGAGGGTATTTATATGCCGTAACATATTTTCCTTTGTAAAATAATTCCAATGCATTTCGAAACGATGGCATATTATCGTGAAGTTCCACGTCTTTGTTTTCATTAAGGTCACAGATGGCCAGCCTTCCTCTCCATCCTAACTCGATTAGATATGTCGCAGCTCGTTTATACTCGGCAAGTATTTTATATGAGTAGAAAAAATCTAAAGTTAAAAAAATAGCAGGGTGATATTTTTTATTTAAAATAAAAACCCATTACTTACTATGTCTGTAAAACATCACTAGAAGCAAATGTTCCTCTTGCATCACCTTGCTAAAATTATCTTCTTTTAAAGTAATTACATTTTCAGCACCTTCATGCTCCTGCTTCCTAAAGAACTCATACGAATATTCTCCTGTTTCTGGAATAACGGTAGCATTTTTATTAGTTTTATCATCTCCGAATTTTTCTTGTTTTTCCTTGTACTTTTTAGAGCATTTCGTTCGCAATTTCACACAATCCTCCTCGAAATAATCTAAGAAGTCTTCAGACTCGATAGGATCGGAAGTTAAGTAATCACATTCTTCTTCCGGAGAGCTTAAAATGTCGCTGGATTCGATTAAATTTTCTGAAAAATTGGAGGATTCTTCAACACTTTGGTCACACATACTTTTGGACACTAGAGATTCTGTAACAATCATATAGGCACTGCACTTTTTGTATTAAGTCGATGGGATTATAGGTTAACTTGGAATTTATTCTAAAAAATTGAAAAGCAAACAACGTTTTGTGATTTATAAAAAAAATAAAGTTTCCTCACCTAGAAACTAAATTAACCATATAATATCACAGAACTGTGATACTTAAACTCGCTATAAACTATACTATACAGTACCGTTATTCGACCTTGTATTTGGTGTGGTTAGTTAAATGGGATTGATATAAAAATATTGCGCAGCATTGAAACATAAACAAAAACTCAAAATAAGTAACAAATAATTTATTAAAAAATGAGTTTTAAACAAATAATATATTTTAAACAAATTAATAAAAAGTTACCACACTCTTGTTCTCCGAGTTTCAATATTCTTGTTTCTACATTTCAACTTCCTTCTATTTTCATATTTTTGTTCAAAGAACTTTTTCTGGCTTTTTTGCATGAGTTCCATTAAGGTCTTATAGTTTTGAGGAAAACTAAATTCTGTAACAAACTTTCCTTTGTGAAACAACTTGAGGGAAAAAATATAAAATTGCATGTTAACGCGTCGTCTCACTCCTCCGTTAGTATCAATGTCGCACATAGCCAGCCTTCCTCTCCAACCTAACTTAATCAGATCTGTAGCAACCCGACTGTATTCAGAAAGCATGTACCTTGCATCCTCGTAGTCTAAAATTAAACAAAGAAGAACTGACACACTCTTTCTTTATTAAAAAATATATACTTACAGGGTGAGTAAAACATAACTAGGATCAAATCTTCCTCTTCTACCACTCGCTTATAATTTTCATTGTCTAGTTTAATCACATTTTTCACGTCCTTAAACCGCTCGTTCCAATACTCCGTGTTTCCCCAGCACAACTCCCTTTTTTTCAATTCTTTTTTCTCTGCAACCGCCACAGCATTTTTATCATCCTTATCAAGTTTAACATCTTCGAATTTTTCTTGTTTTTCTTTGTACTTTTTCAAGGTTTTCGTGCGTAACTTGACGTAATCTTCCTCCCAGTGATCGTCGTGATAGTCTTCGGATTCATAGGAACTATATTCGTAATTTTCTTCCAAGCTGCTCAAATTTTCTTTTTCGTTTAAATCTTGCGGTAAGTCAATGCTTTGGTCATATGTAATTTGAGACGCGTTGTACTCGGAATTAAAATCGTTTAAGTAATCCCAGCCTTCTTCTAGGGAACTTAAATTTTCACAGGCGTTTTGTTGAATACCGGAGGATTCCTCAACACTTTGGTCACTCATTACTTTGGTCACGTTGGGCTCTGCAACAATCACATAGTCACTGCACTGTTTGTATTAAGTCAATGGGATAACACGTCAATGTCAACGTCAAAGTCAACGTCAAACGCAAAATGACAGATAAATGACAGCCATTATATTTACTTGTTTTTTTTTACAAAAACGCATTAATTGGGTGTTTCTACCGCAAAATTTAGTAAAGCAGAGAACATTTTGCTATTTATAACGTTTGCTTACCTATATTCCTAATTAATACTACAATATCACAGAACTTTTTCGTCTGACTGTTAACTCGCTGTCTACACTACACTTGTACCGTTATTCGACTCGTTCGCGCATTTATAGGATTAGATAAATGGAATTGATCTTTAAATATTGCGCAACATTGAGAAAACTCATTTTGGAAATTTGTGAAATGTTTTATCATTAAGTGAAATTTTATTATTAGATAAGATATTTTTGAACAATATTCTGTATTCAAATAAAATATAACATTAATTTGATTTTCCTAAGGATCATCATAAAAAAATGCATGCAATGTACGTAAAAGATCTACGAAAGAGAGTCGTTCTTTGTTGAGGAACAGTGAGAGCACCACGGTGAAGTTCAGGTTATACACGTCAGCAGGAAACCTAATCCTCCGATGTAAGTATAGGTCTTTTTTTACTATAATCTTATGAGAAAAAAAGAAGCCATATGCAAATAAAATCTAGTAAACGTTATAAATAAATTGAAAGTATAAGGTTTAGGCTTTTTGGATTCTAAAAACATCAGATGAAGTAAAACACGGCTCATAAAGAACCTTGGCTCAAAACCAAATACTCACAGAAGAGCCTACAAACAGGAAGCATAAGAGAATTTCAATAAGGATAAATTGACTTTAACAATGAGTAGGCTCGCATTATTAAATGAGATGTGTGATCTTTAAACCTCTAATGTTTGCCAATATGTACACCAAGATCCTTGACAACGCTAGAAAATCTTTAGTGTACAACTTTGCTTCCACCATTTTACAATAGATTTAAGCAATAAGTGTTGGTTTAAATAAGTAGTTTTAGACATTATTACAATAAGCTTGCCATTTGTCAACATAACGCCATCAAAACATTAGTCGATATATGTCTGATTCGTAAAGTTATTCTCAATTGAAAGTGTCTGGTTACGAGCCAAATTCTCGTTATTTGCAGGAAGTTTTAATTTTTCTCTTATGCAATAGTGATTTTCATTGCAGAATAGAAACAAATTTAATAATAACTGTGAGAAATCCAACCAATTTAATAATTATTTTGTTAGAGTGGGTTTTGAGATGGCCAAAAGTTTGAGGCGGAATCATACCTGATCCGGGCCCACCACAAATAAGAATTCATTAAGCAACTCTATTTTTAACCCTTACAAACAGAAATGAAGTTTTATATCAGGGATGTTACGAATGGTCGCATTCGCATATACGAATTATTCACATCATTTCAAACACTTGCTTGATCATTCCTCCGGAAACGCCATTGAAAGTGGTAAATAAACAATTATCTATTGAAAAATCTATAATAAAAAGAAAGCAGTAGAATGCTAAACATCCATTGTCGCAAAAAATTGATTGCTTAAAAAGTGTAATGATAGCTTTAGAAAATTTGCCTTTTAAAAATTAATGCAGTTGGTGCCACAATATAAAAGTGGCAAAGTTAAATTACTCTTGGATGATTTGAAATTCTTTGGTTGTATATGGTGTTAGCAACAAAAGTTCCAACTTATCATCCGATGAATATAAAGCTATAGAATATTATGTATCAATACTTAAACCATTTGAAGAAGCTATCCGTAACTTAAGCAGTAGACATACTTTGATTTCATCTGTTATTCCGATTATTTACATGTTAAAGAAAGGTATTGAAGACGTAAATCTACCAATTGTATGTGACGCTGTTGATAATATTATGGAAAACTTTAAGTGTTAAAAACTGAAATAAACAAGAAGTTTTGCAATCTAGAAAATGACCCTTTGTTTACAATTGTGACATTTTTGAACCTGTGATACAAGAACAAATTCTTTATTGAACTTGTGCTTGATTTATTAAATCACGATCGTATAATTTCAATTTCAAATGGTAAAAGGTCCAAAAACACGACATCCATTGATGATAATAAGCCTTCTACAAGTGCTGATTACCCTACTAAAACCCTCCTAACAAATCTGGCGAGAATTCTGGATTCCTCTGGCGAAGGTTCCGATATAGAATGTGAACCAGAAGACACAATGCTGTGTTAAATAAAATCACAATTAATAAGCTATTTAAAAGAAAAACAAATCTTTCTTGAGGGGAATCCATTGCACTTGTGGAAATCCAAATTCAAACTTGACAAATTAACAGAACTTGCTCGTAAGTTCCTCAGCGCTCCTCCTACCAGTGTACCAAGTGAGCAATTATTTAGTGCAGCTGACCTGATACATGAGCCTTTACGAAATCGTCTCATGGGTGATAAAGCAGCTAAATTATTGTTTTTAAAATATAATCTGCCCCTATTGAAATTCGATTATTACATTTGTTTATTGTTAATTTGATTTGCCCTTTCTAAACATTCGCATTCGCCTTTCAAACACTCGCATTCGTGAATATCTAAAATATGACATTCGTAACATCCCTATTATATATATACTTAATACTTTGCATACAAATTCCTCCCTGGGTCCAGATGGTTTGACATTAGATCTATTTAGACGAAGTTCTCTGTATATTGGTCAACCTATTGCACATCTAATTAATCAATCATTTAAAACTCACTCATTCTCAAACTGCCGAAAGGAATTCATTGTAAATCTCTATTTTAAGAGTGGAGATAAATCAGAATTAAGCAATTATTGTCCTATTGTCTATTTCACCAATGTTCTAAGTAAAATGTTCGAAAAGGTAATTAAGACTAGACTTCTTCTTCTTCTTTCCTTCATAAGAAGTTGGCAGAGTTTCCACTGAAACTATTAAGCCAATGGGTTAAGACTAGACTTGCAGACTGTTTTTTTTTTTTTGACAAATACCCAACAACCACTTTGGCTTTCAATAACTGAAATCTACCAATAATGCTAAATATGACACAATTAAAAATATTTATGAAGCATTTGATGAAAAGCACAAGACTGAGGTATTTGTTACGGGATCCTGCAGTGGAGAGAACTATCCGATACTACGAAAACTAAAAGAAAATCTTTATTGTTTTTATTCAAAAACTATACTTTTTGCAAAAAAAAAATTCAAAAATGTCAAACTTACATAAAATATAAAAAACAAAATTTTCTTCAAATAATTTGTCTGGTACAGACCGACAGATATTTTTTAATAATATGCAATTTCTTGAAAACTATTTATTAAATAGTGCAAAAAAAAATTAAAAATAAACAAAAAATTCGTAATCGTCTTTTTTAATTGTCCAGTACTGGTTGCATCACCTTCATCAGCACTTTCATCACTGACAATTTCTTCTAGTTTACTATCCTCACTTGAGTATTTGTATTCCATCTTCAAAATATCATCCTCAGGGCAATCAATTTATACATACATGATGCACAAAAATACAAGTAAAACGGTCAGTAATGCCCACGGACTTTGGGCTAATATCCCTTTATTGGTTTGTCACTTAAAAAATCACGCCTCCAAATGCACTCGAAAGTTAAGGCTGACCATAATCGCATTAATGTACTTAAATAGTTATTAAATAGTACCACAAGAGTCCCGGCAAAACATTTTCTTCCAATTTCTGAGTGTATTGTGTATAATTTATTACAAAAATGGAAATCTTGCTGAAATTATATGAAAACCAACAATAGCACTTTCAAGAGAGTTGACGATCGAATCATCATTAATAGCTCCAGAAAAGTGGAATAATTGCGGTGAACCTGCTATTAAAGAGGAAGATAAAATGTGGCAACTTGACCACATTATTGTCAATATAATAAATCATGATATCATTTTTTTTTATTCATTATGTTTTTTTTGTTAAAATTATAACATTTATGTAAATTAATACTTAATTAAAAAAATTAATGGCAGTTCATTAAAATTGTCAATGCTGTTACAATTTCAAAAAATAATCGGACGTAGCGCCCTAGATTCATTTGATTCGTATTATACACCTCTAAGTATGTTAAACCTTCCTGAGTCATGAGTCGCTTTTAAAAAACCATGCGCAAACTTGGCCCTTCTTATAACAAATAAAGTATAAAGTAAGATACTTGCTTCATTTTGAATACTAAAGTGCATTAGAGTTACATATGTGCGTTATTAAGCAAACAATACAAATTATAATAAGGCACATACATTATTTTAACAAACAAAACGTATTACAGTAAGAAATATGCATTATTTTGGCAATCAAAACACACTGTTGTCCCGAAGGGTGATTCATAAAAACTTAAGGATTCGCTTCAGCGAATCTCGGCGAGCAGTGAAGCTGCGAGTGTCAAGGGTCAAGTTTTAAAAAGAATATATAACGTTACAGATTGACAAACATAAAAACTGTTTGTTTGTCAACCTATAACATTATATATTTTTCTTAAAATTTGGCCCTTGACACTCGCAGCTTCGCTGCTCGCCGAGATTCGCTAAAGCGAATCCTTAAGTTTTTATATATCGCCCTTCGGGACAGCAAAGATACTATGTAGTACAGCTTCTGCTCAAAAAGTATAGGTCTATTTTGGCAAATAAAATATATTTGAATAAGATGTGTGAATTGTTTAGAAAAGCAAAACACACTAGAATTAGATACATATATTCTATTAGCAAACAAAACACATTATAGTAAGAAAAAACACACTGTTGTCCCGAAGGGCGGTATATAAAAACTTAAGGATTCGCTCTAGCGAATCTCGGCGAGCAGCGAAGCTGCGAGTGTCAAGGGCCAAGTTTTAAGAAGAATATATAATGTTAAGGATTGACAAAAATAAAAACAGCACACATAAACAAACTGTTTTGTCATATAAAACACACAAATAAACAGTTTGTATGTTTGTCAATCCTTAACAATATATATTCTTCTTAAAATTTGGCCCTTGACACTCGCAGCTTCGCTGCTAGCCGAGATTCGCTAAAGCGAATCCTTA
>JAUIMW010000597.1:0-16222 GCA_033557785.1 Enochrus cinctus
TAAATTGTGTTTACTCCCTCTTTGTCTTTCTTTGTGTTTAGTGAAATGTCTCTATTTATGTGGATAAAAAATGATTCAATGAAAAGTCGTGAGGCGCTGTTATTATGTCTAGCAACTATCTCTACATCTGCAAACTCTGCTTTGTGTTTTGTCTCACTGATATGTTGGGAAAGGGCACATGACTTTGGTTTGTGTACTACATCACTTTTGCGTTGACTAATTCTAGATTTTAATTTTTGAGAAGTGGTACCTATATATTTTTTGTCACATTGACATGTGATTGAATACACTACGTTACTACTATCTAATCTATCTGTGCTATCTTTAAGTCTACTGAAAAACAATCTATTAACTGTGTATCTGTTGTAACTGGCTATCTTAAAGGAAGCACAGAAAGCAACGTGTCCGTAAGTAAATAAAAAGAAAACAAATAAAATTGTATGAATTAGCATAATGTGACATAAGCTCATTCTGTACATATTTGTAGATGCCTCTGAAGAAGCTCGCATTCACGAGCGAAATATATAAGGCCTGTGGAAAAATTGTTGTTTTTATTTTTTCAAAAAATACCCTGGTCTAACTGCACAGTTTAATCTTTAACTATAACAATTAAGTAGACCGAGAATATTGGATCTTTATTTATATATATATATATATATATATATATATATACACATATATACGTAGTTTTTTAAAATATTACTCATTACTCATAATTCTTATAAGTCTAAAATTTATCTAAACTTTGAGTACATGAGTGGGTATAATAAAATGGCTCGTAATATCTAGTGGCAGGACTCCCTACGTTGTGGCAAATTAAATTCCGTAAATAACCATGGTATGAGCAAGTCATAGAGACAATAACTAGAGTAAAGCAATATGGTACTTACTATTATCGACGCTCTCTTATTGATTCAGGCTTCTATACACTATATATAATATTATGAACAAACATTTTCCTGGAATTGACTCTAAGGATAAGCGTAATTAAAATGCAGGAATGAGTTATTTTTTGTTACTGTTGAGAAATAAAATAAATAATATTATAGAATTTTTTACGGTGTGTTTCCTACCAAGCTACAACAAAAACTGCAAGCAGTTTCCCTGTTTCCCTCAGAAAGAAGTGATTATTTATTCTGCATACTTAAAATTCTATTGTGTTGCGGCATAATTAAAAATAGTTACAAATAAAACATATACAAGAAATGAAGTATTGAATTCTAATAATATTCCTTTAATCTAATTAATTAAACCAATATTCAATATATCGTCATCTTGATAAAATGCCCCCCCCCCCAGCCCATTTCGGTTGAGTACCTATTCGTGGCACACAGAACTCATATTGCCCTTGAGTTGCAGAAAAGTTCAATTTATGTGATTTTAATGTACTTGTGTTAAACGCTTTAGTGTTTCTTCTGTGATCAACTAGATGTAGTGCATATTTATTCTCTCTCGCATATTCAAATGCTGACAATGCATACAACTGTAGAATCAACCAGAAGAGTGATAATTGAAACAAGAGCTCCGATGAATATGCATAGGGTTTACGTAGCATTATTTTCAATATAATTTTTTGGTTTACTTCTATTCTTTTTAAGAAGCAGTTGGAAATTGCACCCCAACTGAGAATGCAGTATTGAATGATAGATTGCACATACGCGCAATAAATAACTTTTAGTTGGCTACTTGCTAAGATGTTTTGCAGTTTTTTGAATATAAAAAACCATTTTCTAACCCTCTGTACATTCACTAAAATATGTTGGTCCCATCTTAGATGCTGATCTATCATGATTCCCAATTATTTAACACAAGTCACTCTCGATACAGATTGACAGTTAGAAATATTTCCCTGACATGTGCTGTCTTGTAAATAAATTTTATTAAAATTATGTTCCGTGGCCCTCATGGTAAAAATTATGTAATTTGGTTTTTTAGTATTTAGAACCAGTGAGTTATTATGAAACCAACACTTAATGGACTTTAGATCTTGTTCAGCAAGGAGCTCATTTGCATCGACATATAGAATTGTGTCCTCGGCGTAAGAAATCTGTTTACCGTTCCCTGAGGTACTTCCCTAGAAACCCTCAACTCACTACTTCTGTGAACCCCTAGTTTAACTGTCTGCTTTCTGTTGTCCAGGTAGTTCATCAGCAGCTTCCAGGGTATTCCCCGTACACCATAGATGCTTAATTTTTTAAGAAGAATGTTATGATCGACGGTATCGAAGGCTTTTGTTAGGTCTAAAAACACGCCTAGGCCTCATTTTTTGTTTTTGAACGATTCCATAATTTTAGATGTAATTTGGGCAGCGGCGTGGGCAGTCGATCTACCAGGAGTAAAACCAAACTGTGCATCGGAAAATATTTTGTTTTTATTAAAAAATGATGTAAGCCTTTGTACAATAATTTTCTCAAATATTTTTGAAAAGTGGGGATCAGAGATATTGGTCGGTAATTATTAAGTGATGTTGCATCGTCTGATTTGAAAATGGGTACTATTATTGCTTTTTTAAATGCTCGGGGAAAATATCCCGTCAATATACATTTGTAAAATATTACACAAAGAATCCGAGTAATAATATATTTAATTTGTTGGATTATTCTTGAATTAATTTCGTCTTCACCACTTGAATTAGACTTTTTTAATTGTTTAATTACGTTTAAGACTTCTGTATCACCAGTGGGAGTAAGATATAATGAATTACTGTTTACAGGTATATATGCTAAAGTTTTATTTATCTCGTTTGATGTCCCCCCAAAATTCGTTAAGTTATTTGCAATTTTATCGAAATAGGAATTAAAGGCCTCCGCGATGTCGACTTTATCGAGTATTTCTCGGTTTTCCCGATCTATTTTTGTTATTTTATGAGGGGTATTTTTTTATTGAGGTATGTGTCAACAATGCCCCAAACATTTGCCATTCCGCACCTTTTCAGTGTAAAATTTATTTTTTGCTGATAATATAAGATGGCGTATGGTCACAGCGTAGAATTTATGAAGCTGTTTTAATTCTTCATTGTTAGGATTCACTAATAATTGTTTGTTAAGTTTACTACGTGTCGTGATGAATTTGACAATGCCATTAGTGATCTATGGGGACCGCTTTCTATTTTTCGAGTTAATTCTTTTGCGAAATGTTGATTTTTCAACTGCTTTATTGATGGCCTGAGTGAGGCTATCAATTAACTCATCACAGTTATTATTAGTTACATCAAAATTTAGATTCGTTTATCGCACTGAGGTTCTAAATGTTTGGACGATGAGGCGGTAATATTCCAGTTTAATTGAGCAAATACCAGACTGTGGTCTGTAAGCCTGCTATTTAAAATTATACCCAAACATTTATCGTTATTTAGTTTGTCTTAATCAGAATATGACCCTGACAGCTAATGGATTGGCAAAAGGCTAGCGTCACGCCGTTAATTAATGACTTACACCCGTTGAATACATAACATCTAAAACAGTGGATATTGCTTGATATGTCATCATTCTCTAAAATATTTAGATATAAATATTATATTATTATCAAGCTTCATAACTAAACTATCAGAGTCATATTGTTGTGATCTACAGATCCCAGTAATACCAATGAGTTCATTATTAAAGTTAGCGGTTATTCTACTGAATTTAAAGTCGTCAATATCAGCAACATCCCAGATCGTCCCTCACAAGGACCACGATCCCATCGTTTTTATTAAATGTGCTGTTGTTACAATGCGTGCGATACCCCGAAAAATTTATGTATTCAGTTACATCTGATACGTGACGTGTTTCCGTCATAATTATAATATCAAAAGTATAGTTTATATGGTGGTATATTAATATCCAGCAGTCTAAAGTTTATAGCGTCTTTTGAAAAATTACAAATTGTATGATTAAAAGCACTCAAATCATCGCATATAATTGTATCATATGCATCTAAATCTAGCTGATTCAATAGGTTATTCATATTTTGAACAAATAAAGAAAATGTACAAAACAAATCACCTCACAGCTGCAAGAGACTACTTTTCTTGTGTTACAGAGTTGGGCCCGTCCACTTTTAGAATTTTTTAAATGTCTCTGTAGGTCCTATTCTGACGATTGGCGTTCCTTCAGTTTTCCTCACTAATATTTTCCCGTTCGAAGACCAAATATACTTCCAACTGGTGCACTTAGTTTTTGCCATGTGAAGCAGCTTTTTGAAGTGCGGGGTCAGGTGCTCATTAATATAAACGTTTTCGCCGATCCTATTGTTTCTTTCTCTGTTTCAGTAGCGCATTTTGCTTATCGCGTCTTAAAAATTGTGCTACTATATTCTTTTTTCCGTTTCTCAACGGTATACGGTGAGCCATGTCGATGTCCAACTCGCTTATGTTGATGTTCACTTCTTTCTATGTGAGCAATTATTTTTTTACAATTTCCACCGGGCGTACTGCTCTGATGCTCGGTATTCGGCCACCAATTCTGCAATGAGTTTCTCTTGGGCTATCAATTTTTCCTTTGAGAGTCTTGCTTCCGTTTTGTAACAATTCACTTGGTCTTTGAGCATTTTCATCTCCACAATTAACTCATTATAACTATTGGACATAAATTCCACAGGTTTTATAGCTTTCTTACTTCATACTTGATCTCGTTCATTCCTCCCAGCTTTGCCTTCATTTCTCTTAATTTCCGAAGTATTATAGCCCCTTGGTTTATATTTGTTTTGGCAAGATCCGTGGCAGGTCGAGTACATTGTTCACAAATCCAGTTTATTTTTGCGAATTTGTTGGCGTCCTCGTCAATGAAGCACTTGAAGTGGTAACAAGAGCAGCATAGAGTGCGAAGCAGATGCATCCCGCACAACCTGCTGGTATTTCATACATCTGGTCATTGCACAACTTCCACAAACCGATTTGTTTATGTTAAATATTATTTTTATGAGAAAAAAACGACACTGTTTTTATATTCTTTTATGAAAAAGAATATGTACTATTTTTCAATGTGGACCAGTTTCTATGCATTGAATTAAATGGAAGTCTATTAGATCACAAATGTATCAACGTAAAAATCTATGATGCACAAATTATTGCATTTGATAGTCTGCGACACTTCTGCAATTTTCTCGTTGTTCTACAATCTACTTCTCACAAAAATATCAACTATAACCAGAGCACACTAAATTTGTACACATGCGTGTAGAAGTAATGATAATATCATATTCAGTGTATAGAAGCCAGAACCAATGAGAAAGTGTCATTAGTGGTAAGTACCACATTACTTTACTCTAGTTTCTAGTTTCTGATTTTATTGCCTCTGTAATTTTCTCATGCTATGGTTATTTACCGAATTTCATTAGTAACGACGTAGGGAGCTCTGTCACTAGATATCACGAGCCTGATTGTGTAATACCGTCTCATATACTCAGAGTTTACATAAATTTATTAGCTGCAAATTACTTTATTTTAGTCAATGAGGTAGTCATCGAAATTTGTGGGCCAATAAGGAGATTCAATAAGTTTGTAGTAGGCGTAAGATATTATTTTGCTAGTATTTTATTTGAGGGATGGTCTTCAATCATCCACCAATGAAAATAAAGGGCCATCTTTAAGTCGTCGCGGTAATTTTAAAATCAGAACCATCGGAGTGGACGACAAGGATTTGAATTTATTAGTTTAATTGAAAGCATATTTTATCGAGGTTATTATTTTATTAGACCTCGAAGTGTTGCTGGAAAGGGATCTTCTCTTTGATTAATTCGAGAGAAACTTGGCTTAGTCAAGTGGAATTTGCAGTTTGAGTATTTTGCGGAGACAATCAAGGTGGAATCGAGGTAATTGGCATTGTGGTAAAAAGATATTAAAATTAAAACGATCAAAAGATCTCACTAAGATTAACGTAGTAAGATTAAATTATCATTAATTAAAAAAAAAAAATGATTTGCATCTTTGGTATTACTAAATATCTTTAACCCATAATTATACTAAAATTAATATCATCAACTTTAATATAACAATAAGTAAATTAGTATCATCAAAGTCATCATAGCAAATAAATAAATAATTTTTATTATTAACGAAGAAATGGAAGAAATCGTTCAATTTAAATTTAATAATTGATTCATTAAAAACAGCCCATGTCATAAATTGATGACGATACATCATTCCAGTTAATGAATTTATTAAAATTATCGTGAAGGAGTAAATTTACCTCACCATTAACATTTGATTTTCGTTAATTGTCACCACTCTAAATAAAGGCCTGGTGAAACTAAAGACAATTTTAATTAACAATAATTTCCCCCGAACCTCTTATCAAGCGCTTGCTTTTCTATAGCACTACTGTTAATCCCGAACCTGAACTGCCACCAAAAAATTATGTCAAATTTCCTTATATCAACGGATTTTCACCACTGGTTAAACGCATTTTCAGCAATACAGACTTTAGCATTGCTTATTACTCGCCCTTTAAAGTTCAAAACTTATAACCTTCTGTAAAAGATAAAATTCCTACCTTGATGAAGTTTAATGTAATTTATAAAATTAAATGCCAATGTGACAAAGTGTACATTGAGCAGACCGCTCAACGCCTGAAAAAAAGGCTAGCTCAACGTAAGAGTGACGTCAGAGTCAAACCCAAGTTCTGTGCTCTTGCCAACCATATTTCACCCTAAAACTACACTGTCGATTATGACACTACTGAAGTGAAAATTTACGCTTCACAAATAAGAGGAACTTCTTGGAAATGTACCACATACGCAGGTTTTCACTCAATAGCATTAATTACAAATCTGACACCCAGGGACTTCACTCAACTTTTTTTACATCTTGTCAAAATTTGCAAACAATAATTAACACCTTACTTTCAACTTGTCGCTGTTGACCAAAAAATTTCAAAAATTCAAATATTCTCGGTCCTTAATTTATTCTTTGCCCACCGCTTTCCCACTCCTTCAATCTTTCAATTTGCATTGCGCTGTTTGAATTTAATGTAGCTCGATGTGCTATTCTAGCACGTTGAATTGTTTACTTGTTTTTTTTTTTTAATATATTTAAAACAGAATTTTCATTGTTTTTTAATATGTTTTTAACTTTGTTTGTTTATTTTAACTTGTAACTCTGTAGTCGGTTGATTTTTTAAAATATACGTCAGACGATTTTTCCCTTGATTCTTTTTTCTGTCTTTTAAGTCCTTTATTCAAAAAGATATCCAATGTTAATTGTTTTTGTCTTTTTTTAGAATCCTCGTAAAATGCTCCAACACATTGTCGTTAAATAATTTAACGCTCCTATTTGCCATAGCTGCGTTTGGATGCTATTTTTAGACAATGTGTTCTATATTTTTCCAATCGTGACACAATTCTTTAATTTCCTTAGTTGAAATGTTTTTTTCTTCCTCTGAAGACACATCTTCAATCACTTTCTGCTGTTCTCTCTGTAGTTCTTGAAGTTCTTCAGTTGTCAACTCATTTCGGTGATCATTTCTTGGTCTTTCAGTGGCACACAGTCTGGCTACAAATTTCTCCAGGAGGATTTCAGTATCCTCAAAGAAACTTCATTTCTTGCTTTGTCTATTATTCCCAAGCAATGGAGGATATTAAAATGGTTCTTGCAAAAGTCTCTGAAGGTGCGTTCTGTGTTAGAGATCACTTCGAAACATCTTTGTAGTGCTTCTGTATAAAGTTGGGCCGGATGAGTGGAGTACTGTTGGGGGCAAAAATCTCACTTGAATGAAACTGTATCTTCCTCCAAACCTGTAGGGTGAGCAGGAACGTTGTCCAGTACCAAAAGAGCTTTGAGTGGTATTTTTTTTGCTCTTTTTACCCAAGCTTTAGGATTAGCCCTCCACATTACACCCGATTACTTTTGATGACATGATTTTTTTTAACTCTTGGATTTTATGAGTGGTAGACTAGTAGCTTGTTTTATTTTGAGGTCTCCACTTGCGTTAGCACACATCAAGAGTCTTTCATAGGCTTATGCCCTGGAAATGATTTCTCCTCTTTTGTGATATAGGCATATTGGCATCTTTTTCCAAAAGAAGCCAGTCTCATCACAATTAAAAACTTGGTTAAATTCACCAACAATCTTTCCAGCAGCATCTTTATTTGAACTAGCAACCTACCCGTGCCGAACGACGCTATGAATTTCACTTTGCTTCTTAAATCTATAAAACCATCCCCTGCTTGCTTTTGTACCATTTGTTCCAGGAGTGTCTTGTTTTAGCTCGTCACGCAATCTTTTCGCTTTTTCGCAAATAATTGCTTAAAAAATGCTGTCACCTGCAAGTTGCTTCTCGGGGATCCAAACTAACAAAAGTTTTTCGACTTGTTCAATTACAGGTGGTCTATTGACGATAAGAACTGTCACTCCTTTTGCTACATTAGCCGCTTAATACGTTTTTATTTTTTAATGTAGACGATATTGTTAACTTAACTATTCCATAGTGAGTAGCTAAGCCTGTCACACGAATTCCACCTTCAAACTTTGAAATTATTTATTTTTTACTTCAATCGTTCTTTTCGCAGCTTTCCGTTTGGAAGAATTACTCTTTATTTTTGGACCCATAGCAGCACTATTATTATTTAAAAAAAAATAGCACAAAGGGTAGTGAACACATACAAGACTGAACACGTGTTGAAGTAAATAGACTACGTTTGACAAGCGCGGGGATATCCTGAAGTTTATCTGAAGCGGACAGCACAGCGAGGAGCGGGGAGTGGCTGGTGCAGTGCTAAGTTGCGCTCAGTGGCCTATGCATGCACGCAGTCCGAATCGCGAAAAAGCGTACGAATAGCAATTTAAATTACTTGAACAAGTTGTACGAATAATGAGTTGTACACACACACAAGTGTAAGTGGTCAATAACTTTGCGAAGATGTTCTTTACAATTAAAATCAATACTTCTGGTCACCTTTTTCGCTCTGTGGCGATAAAAAGATACAATTTTTAAATTAATTATTTATTCTTAACAACAGCCTGGACCCGTCACAACATATTTCAATATTCATTTATCTCTACAATTCTTATGAGGAACTATTAAGAAATAAAAAGAATAACCGTAAGAATAATAATAAAATATGAGTAATATATATATGTAATCATGTTACAGCAAATTATTGCTTATGTATTAAGAAATTCTTACATGTACGCTTATTTTTTTGTTGATATTGTTAAAAACAATTTTACTTTTCAGCTTGTTGGAATTTCATTGGACATTAATTTGTGCGAACAACCTTTCAGGTTTAACGGAGACATTATAATAGATAATGAAGAGGAGACGGTGGCACACGTCGGCGCGGCAGGTCTATTCTCTAGCGCGAGGCATTTTAGCGTCACGTCTCTCATGAACAATAGAATTATGGGATGTAACGTAACGTACGAATATAAAGGGCAAGTAATTTGGCTTCACTCGTTATCATCCAATCTCTTTGAACTCCGCGAGATCCTTTGTATCCATACATCTCCATAGCGCTATCTATCATGTATGACTGCAAGTTTTGATGAGCTCAACTCACGCTTATTCAACTAAGAAAGTAATCAGATGAAAGCTAATCGTTTGTTTAGAGTAATTTATAATGGCGCATTGGAGTTTAATGAATACCAAATTAAAATTCTTATAGAATCTGCTGGTCGTTGATATTCCCACGTTCATTTCCTATTCATTCTTGACAACAAGGAGCACTTTGCTTCATTTGTTTGTTCTCATGCCTTATTCACAAAATCTATAACTAGCTGTTGATAAATTATGGAAACTTCAATGGAAGATTTCATCCAATATACAGACGCTTTTAACTCACACATCTCCTAAATCAGATTGTAATCTCTAACAGAAAATTAATTGGTTGTGTTTGTGTTATACTGACGGCGTCTAATATTATATGATTACGTAAATAATGTAAAAACTTAGAAGCTGTATTAATTTATTGATATAGTTTGTGGCTAAGTACGAGTTCTTATTGAATCTTCCATAAATTGTTTCATATTTATATCCGTTCAATTTTACGTCCTTGTATATTAACGAATGGTCACCACGACAAACAACAATATAAAAAGTAACGGAAGAATTCTTATATGAAGTAAAATAGCTATTATATTTATATGAAGATATTTAGATGCATCGTGAAATCACAATCATCATATGATGTATCCAAAAATACCAAAAGGGTAATCATGTTAGATATCTGGATGATTTTACAACTATCTGTGTAATTGATAAGCAAAGATAACCAAACTATTTTTGAACAGGTATCAAAAATATGGTTTCAGATATCTTTGTAAGTCATCGCCACCATGAAGAAAGAACATTCAAGAGGTGCCGATGGAATTTCATTAAAAATAATAAAAAATATACTTCACCGTATAATTGTTCCTCTCACCCAGATCTACAATAGTTGTCTAAGCCAGGGATGTTTTCCTATGTGTCTAAAAAAATTAATTGTCACACCCATACATAAATCAAGGGATACTAATACACTAATAACTACAGACCGAATTCCGTAACAAAACAAGACTTATCTCAGGCCGTTTGTTCTCATTTCTTGATAAAAATAATGTAATTTCCGCTAACCAGTTTGGTTTTACAGCCGATCTACGTCAGATGCTATATCAAACTTAGCTACTAAAATATATAGATCCTTGGATCGGGGTCGACCCTCCCTTGCTGCCTTTACCATAAATCATAAAATATTATTGGATAAACTTTATAAATATGGAATACACGGTACTGGATTGAACTAAATTAAATCATACCTAGTAGGCGGAAAACAAGTAACAAAGGTTTTAAACCATTTTAGTTCAGGTTCAGAGGTCACATGTGGCGCACCACACGGTACAATTCTTGGCCCAACGTTATTCATCATAAACATCTATGATTTACTTTACCTTAATTTAAATATATATTCATATGCAAACGACACAGTTTTGTGTTTGAAATGTGATAATTGGCGAACGGTAGCGGAGGATCTGAGGACTGTATCGGCCTGGTTGGCCGTAAATAAATAAACTCTTAATACTGGGAAATGAAACTTTTTGTTTTTTTTTTCATGTTTAGGACATGAGCAAATTAATTTAAATTCAATAACTTCACACGGTTCTTCATGTTCGTCTTATTTTGGAGATTGGAAATATGGAAGGAAGATTTTGATGTAAGATAAAAGCAGGTATTTGGGTGATAATCGATTTAAACATGCGATGGAGTCATCAAGTTGAATGTTTGTGCAATAGTCTTCGAAAAACAATATTGCAAAAAAGCATAATAAAAATAATATTGTATAAACCAAAACTATATTCATCAACATTAGTGTTTTCAGAGACTGGGCTGCTTAGCGTCAATAAGCTGTGTGTTCTTGCTGGTCTTCGCTTTTCGAGGATGAATCTAGGTGTTCTGCTTACAAACGAACATTTTTACTTTAACAGAAACATAATTAAAAATAATACGATCAAAGCCGAGCACCATTTTCCTTATATTGCACTTAGGATTCAAAACAAATTTGATGAATATATTTCTACAAATCGTTTATCTTTGACCACACGAAACTTCAGACGTGTGGCCGAGAGTTTTGCGTGTTCTTTGCTATTCGACTTTAAAATTAATAAATTAAACATCTCAAAATTATTCAATATTCAGTGATACTCAATAAATTAATTTAACTTTTAATTGATAAATCTCTTTTATTTCATAGCAGACTATAAATTACAACAATGATAAAAAGGTAAAGCAACACAGCCATCAGATGTTTGTGGAATGATCTTGACTGGGTGTATGTAGTGGTGAGGCTAACTAAACATTATTAATCTTATTTACTGTCACACACAGACTATCTACCTTATTTGGGTATTGGCACAAAAATCTGTTTGTACATAACCATTATTCTATTTATTTTTGATTATTTTGTAAGACCAAACTGTAAAAACTGTAAATGATAAAATCCAATTTAGAAATACAAACATAAATGCTGAGTAAATCCAAAATTTATGCCGGAAAATTTACCGACCACTCTAATTAGAGTAGTTTGGCTCGGACGGGAAGACTCTTTGATCCTTTCCTAGGAATTTCCTCACAATGTGGCAGGTTTGCAACACTATGGCTAGCGGTCCCACGTTGACAATGGCCTTGAGTAATCCGAGTATATGCAAATTCCTCGAAAAGTTGTTCGTCATGAACCCTTCCGCAGACATCAGGGAAGATTCGCACCTGATTTAGTTTCCAAGTATTCTTCATATCGTACGCCAGATTCTCGTGCTTCAGCATCTTCTCTAGTTCCGTCTTGGCGATGTTGTGGGAGAGTGGCACCGCAATGTCTATGATGGTCTCCGTGTGTTGATTCTTCTTTATCAACAGAATATCTGGCCTGTTGTAGTCAACGATCCGGTCAGTGATTATAGCCCTGTCCCAATACAACACGTACTCCTCGCACTCCAGCACTGGTCGTGGCTCGTATTTGTAGTATAGTGGAGAATATTAACCAAGCAGTCCATACTTGATCGCAAGCTGCTGGTGCACTATCTTGGTAAGCTGATTGTGTCTTCCGATGTAAGCAGTATCAGACAACGTCGACAACCTCCCAATACGTGTACTATAGTCTCGCCCATGGTGAGCTCTCCACATCAACTCCATCTCCACTGTGTTCTTCTTTTTGTTCCAATTGTCGGAGATGTCTTCTTCTAATAGAGTTGAATTCGCGGTTTTGTTGCTTTCGTTTGATGTTCTCGTTGTACCTTCTTAATCTCGCACCCTTAGCCTTGATCTTCTGCGTCAGTTGATCCTTGTAATAGATTAACTTTTCAGATGCCATGTCAATCTTTGCTCTCCTTGGTATATCTCTGGTCTTCCGTAAGATTTTCTTTGATGTTTGATGTTTCCCAGTTTCCATATCCTGCGAAGAACCGGCAGTCTTGGTCTCTCTATTGGCGTAGTTCCCTCAAAATATGCCATTCTGCTCATAAATCCCTCTTTAATATCCTGCCGATCCAGATCGTGCTAACCCTGTTGGTGTTGTGAATCATTATCTCGGAGTTAATAATGTTGAAGTTCTTGGCTGAATTTTCTGTCTTCCAGCCGTGTGGAATCATCACCATTTCATACGTTTGGTATCTTCTCTCCTAGTAGCCGGCGAGCCATGAGTTAGAGTGAGATTATGTTCTTCTGCCCTGTCCGTTGGTTCCACTCCTCGATTGATGTGTTAAGCTGTCGTTTGTTGAATGACAGGGTCTCGCTTCCTCATCTCCCTGCCACCGACGGTTCGCAAACTGTCATATCCAGCGTCGGTTCCTTACATGCCCTGGCGCTCTCCAGGCAGCGGCCCTTTTCCTTTTCTCCTACTTCGTGTCTCCATCATGATGGAAGTGCCCTGTTAGTCGCCTATATGACAGGAAAAGCGTATCTTGGAATACTCTAACTCAGGATCGATGCGGGGGTGCAGTTTGAAGCTACAGCTTGCTGGTGTGTATAAAGAATAAGGATTAGGAACGTATATAGGAATTGTGATAGATGGGTTTTGATGATAGGACAACGGACAGTTGATCTCGGACCGTGGTGACGCAAACCACCAAGACATATTCAAAATATGAACAATTAGATATGCATATTCAGAACATGGTCTCCGTGCAGCTTATTATTTTTATTAATATTATTATTATTATCGAGTTATTGCACTTCTCAACATAAATGCTGAGCCGTAGTTTCAACATTTATGCCGGAAAATTTACCATCCACTCTAATTAGAGCGGTTCGGCTCGGACGCGAAGAGGGAAGTTCATCCCGACTCAGTGATCTTCTCCTAGGAATTTCCTCACAATGTGGAAGGTATGCAGTACTATGGCTCGCTGTCCAACATTGAGGATGGTCTTCGGTAATACTAGTACATGCAGATTCCTCGAAAATTTGTTCGTCATGATCCCTTAAGTGAACATAAAAGGGGGGAAATTTGCACCTGGTTTAGTCTCCAAGTATTCTTCATATCAAACACCAAATTCTCATACTTCATCATATTCTCTCGTTCAGTTTTAGCGATGTTATGGGAGAATCGTACCGCAATATCTATGATGGTCCCCAATTGTTCTTTCTTCTTTATAATCATATTATCCGGCCTATTGTAGTCAACAATCTTGTCGGTGATTATGGACCTTTCCCAATACAGCACGTAGTCCTCCGACTCCAGCACCGGTCGTAGCTCATATCTATAGTATGGCGGAGAATCTTCACCAAGCAATCCGTACTTGATCGCAAGCTGCTGGCGCACTATTTGGGCAAGTTGATTTTGTTTTCCGAGGTAAGCAGTATCAGACAACATCGGGAATTCTCCCATCACCTTCTCTATGGTCTTGCCTACGGTTTCGCATTTTCGACATGTGTCTGACACATCCTCCTTTAGGAAGTGCTTCTTGTAATTGTTGGTTGCGATTACTCTGTCCTGGATGGCCATCATGAATCCCTCCGTCTCTGGGTAAAGATGACCATCCTTTAACCAAGCCAACAAGCTCTCCACATCAACTCCAGCTCCACTGAGTAGGGTGAGGTATCTTCCGTACAGAGCTCTTTCCTTCCAATGTCTGACGTTGTCCTCTCTAGATGGTGTCTTCACAATAAAGTTCGGTTGGCCCAACTGGAGTGGCGTATAACCTTTGTCCTCTTTTGCCACCTCCTTCATCAGTTAATCGTCAGAAGATAGAAAACATTGGCGCATCATATTTTCTTGAGCAAGGCACAATTTCTTGTTGTTACTGAGTCCTCTTCCTACTTCCCTTCGCGACGCATACAATCTCCCCACTGAAGAGTTGGGATGAAGCCTTCAAACTTTGGTGCAGATCAGTCGAGTAAGCCTATCCCAAACGAATAGACAAGGACCGTTCTCGCGCAAGCGTTTATGGCAGTTTATGAGGTTTCCTCCTGAAAGATGGGTGTTTATCAGTTTTGTTATCCTCTTTTCGTATCTATCCTGAAATTCATTCTTTAACATTGCATGGTCTAGCCGTTAACAGTACGTTTCCTACGGTTCCAGCTATATGATGTCACCATGTTCTTCCTGTGATGTTTCCACGATTCCTCTCCTAATATCTCTTCTGGAGTCCGAAGTTCATTCCGATATCCCGGCTGTATACTTCCACGATATTCATGAGCTCGTCAAATTTTTTCTCTCTCTCGCCGTAGAGCTTTAGGTCATCGATGTAGAGTAAGTGAGATAACCTCTTCTGGCGTTTCGTGTTCAGCTTGAAGTCGCATCGCGTCTAGTTAAGCAGGGTTGGCATCGTATTCAAAGCTAGGCAAAACCAAACAGGCAACAATGAATCTCACTGGAAAATCCCTTTCTTTAAGTTGATTTCACTTACATCCTGGTCGTTCATCCATAAGCTGATGATGCCATGAAATGCTATAAGTTTTGTCTTTGGGTCAATCTTGTAGATTTCCAAAACTTTTACGAGCTAGTCACGAGGTACAGAATCGAAGGCCTTCTATTTAGCAGACGTGAAGATTGCGTTTCTTCCTTTGCACCTGCTTGAGAACCACGGCGTCGATTGTTGCTTGCTGTTTGCATCCCAAAGAACGCAGTGCTTGTAGATCTCCTCGTTGTTTAAAGCGGTGAAGACCTTGTAGACAAGTATGTGGTGGGCCTATGGTTCCTAGGATCCGCCCTGTCTCCTTTCTTGAAGAGTAAGAAGGTGTTCCCCTCGGAGAGGTAGTCAGGGATACTCGTAGGAGCTTTCGTGAATGAATCGGGAAGGTACCTGTGGGCAGATGAAAAAGTCTTGATCCAGAAGTTGTGGATTTCATCTGGTCCTGGGGTCTTTCAGTTCTGTGTTCGCCTGATACACCTAGTCACATCATTGGCTGAGAATTCTACTGACTATATCTCTTGCACTTCCGTCTGCTCCCGAACTACACCTGCAATGCTGCAGCCTTGTTGTACTTCTTCTCTTCGGCCCAAACACTTTCCCAAAATTCCTCGAACTTGTTCAAGTCCAAGCCGGATGCATCCTGGTGTTCTTCTTTGTATTCCAATTGACGTTTGGTGATTTCGTTATACCTTCTTAGTCTTGCACCCTTAGCCTTGACCTTCTGCGTTAATTGATCTTTGTTGTCCATTAATTTTTCTGGTGTCATGTCAATCTTTGCTCTTCCTGCTATATCTCTGGCCTTCCTTAAGATTTTCTTTGAAGGGGCGCCTTTCAGGTATTCTTTTAGGATTTTTTTCCCGATGTCGTGTTCCGCGTCGAGGAAGGTAAGGTCTCTGACCGTTGAGTTCCAAGACAACCATTGCAGCG
>JAUIMW010000598.1:0-16208 GCA_033557785.1 Enochrus cinctus
CCATGGGGTCCCTATCTTTCAGCTCCAAACCGTTTATAATTATATTTCTTCTCCTGCTTTGTCTGTCGAGAGCCTCCTTTCTTCCCACTACCTCATTCAGTTTCTCTCTTGTTACTTCATTTTCCCATTTTAAGGTCTCAAATTCCTCTTTCAATTCCCTATTTTCCTCTCTTATCTCTTCCTTTATATCTCCCTGATCCGTTCTCATTTTATTCAACTCTGTTGTTAAGTCTCCGACCATCTTAATTAGCACGTCAAGTTTCCCGTTTTCTGTGTCTGGAATTATAGTGGGAGTTCTATTGGTGTTCTTGCTCTTTGCAAATGGATCGTTTTTTCGCTTTTTGTCTTCCCCCAACTCTTCACCTCCTTTCCCGCTCATTGTCCTCAGTAGACGCCCAGCAATGTCTCCTCGTTATGTACTTCTATGTGCGTTTGGTTGCCTGTGTGCGACGCCAAGGTTATTCCCAGGTCAACCCTTCGGACGAATCTAAACTTACCGACGGCCTGCACTATCCGCACTTAATCGTCGCCTATTGAGCTCCGATTTACGAACAACTCAATGAAGCACGTGTCACTCGCTGTCACTTATCCCAAGAAAATTTTCCAATTTGTTTTGAACAATAAAAAAATCAGTAGATTCTTAGGGCGCATGAAATGTTCTCCAGGTGCACGATCATCTAAATTTTTCTATTAAATTGATTCCCTTGTGCAAGAAAAATTAGAAAATAATAATGATATCAAATTTTAAATATGGCTCTACTCTAATAAATGATTTTTATTGCCTTTGCGAATTAAAATACATGAAAATTATTAATTTTTTAAGGAAACTTCTAGTTTGTAGTTCTTACAAATAAAGAAATCATTATTTTTTAAAGAAGAAGTCAGAACTTCGATGGATCCTAGAAACACAGGCTTTAAACTGTTCTCGAATATCGAAAATGATCCTCGCTACATCCTGCCACAATTGATTCCACTCAGATGAAGAATTCTAATATAAAGAAGATTTTCAATAAAATCGGATACCTTGTGACAAAATTACCCAGTAAGAAGTAGTAGAAGTAGGTTGTTTAGAGAATAGTTTATAAAATAACACTACAGGTATTAGTTTTTTATTTAAACTTGATATTTTATTTTATCTATGAATTTTTTTTCCCCCTCTTTATTAAATTCAAATAAAAACCAAAAATACTGTAAATATAATAGCAGTAAAATGTTTGATAAATGAGACCGTGCCCATTAAGATGTGATATGATAGATTCAGGCTGTAAAAAAATTTAAAAATTTAATCGCCCCTTTTTTTCTTAAGATATTTATATTTTCACAGGTCCAGATAAATACATGTGATCTAAGAATTCACAAATCTGTCCATCTAACAACATGAAGAATAACTGCAATGGATTTCATGAAGTCTTTCTCTTTCTAGAATTGATGGAATATCAGGATGAAGAATATCATTACCATGAAACATTAATTTTTTGGAATAAAGGAGACTTCACCTCATCTCCGACCAGATAACATTCTCCCAGACCTTAGTAGACAGACAAGAGTAGAGTAGAGAACAGAGAGACAAGATATGGGAAAGTCTAAAAAAAAAAAAAAGAAATGTAGATAAGAAAGTGATAGTAATCATAAAGTGCCTCTACAGAAGCACCACATATACTGCTATAAATAAAAATGCGCAGTGAAATTTTACCGTCAAACAAGAAGGAAATTTGAGTCCACTCCTCTTATCAATTTTATAGAAGATGGAAGAAATCATGGAGTGGAAATAAATAAAAGAATTGGGGGAAACTAACAGGGTGTGCCATGCAATGAGAAATTAATTTCTCAATAAAAAGGAAATTTCAAAGCAGACAAGAATGAAAATACATAAACCTGTATTTAGACCCTCACTAACGTTCAGGTGTGAAACTTGGGTATTAACAAGACCAGAAAATAGCTAGATAGGGGCTACAGAAATGAGATACCTGAGAATAGTACAGGTCATCACAGGAATGAATAAAATTAGAAATCAACACACAATTTGGGAAGCAAGAATGACTAGAAAAAGAAAAAGAAGGTGTTCTAAAGAATCAAGGAAAGAGGCTAGGCTGTTTGCAGCGGATATATTGATTAAATTGTTCTTTCATTTTATTTTGATAAAAATGCATTTTTGATGACAAAAATATGGATAGGATCAATTTGCACTCTTAATAAAATACTTCTTATTTTAATTATAAAGGATATAAAAATTAGTCTCATATTAGCTTAGTACGCGGGAACAAATTGTCCCAGTTATTAAATAACAAAAAGCCAGAATGCAGAATTACTGTTTAGTATTATAAAGTATTTACCAGGGTCTACAGTAGTGCACATTGCAAATTGCAGATGAAAACAATCACAAACCAACAATTTGGAAAATGTCCCTTGGAGTTCATCCCTAAGAAAATTCAACACCAAGAAGGCCAACTGTTTGGAATTCCAGTAATATATTCAGACAAGAATAGACATGCATTCTTCCAACTCTGAAATTTGGAAAAAACCAAATAGGTTTAACAGGGGCTTCAGACAACAGCCAAATTGCATCCCATTGTTTGGAGAAATTAGAGATCATATTTCTAGACTATTACTTTCCTCCTATGCCAATGCTATACCCATCCATTCTTTTTACGGTCAACTAAGTTGACCTCTTAAGCCTGGACGGACTTGAATTTGCTTTAAAGAACTCCTCTACAGCCACTGGTTAACACACTGACCCACAACATGCTCTATCATATGCAAAGAGCAGTCTTAAATATTCAATAATAATTTTGGAAATTTCAAATCTATTACTTTATCACTGTATTGTAAAACTATTAGAAAAAATGGTTACAAACAGGTTAATTCGCTTTCTAAAAGGTAGTCCACACTTTACCAAAAATCTATTTTACAGCGATTAAGGTTCATCAGAATGGCAACACTGGTTAGTCTATTGTAAAACAGCATTAAAAATATAAAAAAATTTAATTACGTATAACATCACGAATTTAAACAATAATTATAAATATTTAGAGCTACAATTTATTTGGTCGTTCAATTTTCATTAGTTCTATATGGAATATCAAAGTGCTATCGGAAGGAATTTTGTTTGGCACTCCTCTTTTTCCATACGCCAGATCAGGTGGTATCAAGAGCTTTCGTACGTCAGTAGGGCACATTCTTAAACAAACCAAAAATTTATTTTGAAAATTTTTAATAAAAATGTTTTTAACGACAAAGCGTTCAAATTAGGCAATAAGACGAAGCAACTTACCCCATTAAACCTTGGTCCCATCCCTTGATGACTTGGCCGGCTCCTAATGTAAACGTAAAGCTCCTATCTCCACTAGAATCGAACTCTTCGCCGTTCTCGAAAGTCCCCTGGAAAATGTTAAATTAAAGAGATTGAAACCCGAGGACATTAAAAATATACTTACGGTATATTGCACGTGAAGCAAATCCCCCTTTTTCGATTTAGTTTCGCAGTATTCAGCTCGCTTTTTTACTCCGATTTGGAGCTTTCGTTTGTCCTTTCCTTCGCATGACGTCAGGCCCACCATGGAAATTATTGCTATTAATATTGCCAATTTTACGTAATTCATGGTTAAAGCTTTTACAGCCACATTTTTAAGTAGTTTTTTAAATTAGTTTTGACAGATGTCACAAAATTAGGTTATGTTTATTGTATTTGTGCGCGAGCTCCACCTAGTGAGGAACGCTGTAATTTAAATCGCACCGCGGGAATTTTAAACTGAAGTTACAATTCATATCACTTTATTAATATAAACCTTACGTTATAAATTCTTCAATAAGATTAATTACAATATAAGTTAACACAGAAACAATAAATTTGACATCCAAACAAGATATTTACAAAATTTTAGTAACAATTCTAAACTAAAAGGGTATTGCCTCATTAATATAAATGAAAATGATGGTATCTTGTTTCGGTCAAAACATAATTATACGGACTTTTATTGCACGTGGGACTCTTATCGCTTATAGCTGGGGAAGCAATCGACTTCCGATCTTCCTCGCTTAATTTATTTTGTTCTTGCACACCTTTGCTTTCTTCTGGCCAATCTAAAATTTCCAGATACCCTTGAGAGAAAAAAATTTTTACTACACATTTTTAAATTATTTACCAGGAAGAGTAAGGCCTCGATTTATCAATCCAAGTCCTAAAAAATAGCGTGTAAGTTTGGTACACGTACCTCGAGTATTAACTTACTAGTCAAAGTTCTGCATTTTTCACATGTCGACCTGAAATCCATCTGTAAATCTTTTAGAATATCTGAAATAGTCTTATTAAAAAAAAATTATAAATAAAATTTAGACGTACTTCTGTAGAATCCATTTCTTCTAGGGTCTGAAAATGATATAGATAGTAAGTACAGGATATGTTTCGCTCTGAAAGAACTCACCCTCTGGTAATAAATATAATTCTATAAAATTGTCTGTTTCAGAAAAATCATTTGATATTCCGATCCCTTTGAAATAGGCATTCGGAGCCTTATTTAATATGCAATGAGCGAATAATTTATAGTCGGGTAATGACTCTTTGATTTTACACAACAGTTTCACATCCATCGCACAAAACATTAAACAGAACAGAAATTTAAAAATAAACATTCGTAAACACCAACAAAATTTTGGAATAAAATTAAATGTAAAGCATTCTATTTGAAAAACTAACTTTTTTTCAGATTGTTCAGGCCTGGGCTTATCAGTTTATTTTATAGAAAACTCTAATAATAATAATAAAAAAAGGAAAAAGGTAAAAGAAGCAATAAAAACACAATAATTAAATTGTGATGTTTATTGAAAAGCCAGAGTTATATAAGGCAATTAACATATAGAAAACTAAATTTTGATTATAAAAATATGAAATAAAGTCTTAAATAAGGAAGTAACTACGTTCTTCTATACATTTTGTTATAAAATACTAGATAATCTGCCGCAAATAGACGTATTATGCATCTAAGGTTTTATAAACACCCCTTTTTCCATACAGTCATTTGAAAACCCTGGTTTTTAGACAATACTATCAACAATCCTACTAAATTGGTTTATACAACTTTAGAGTACAAAACAAAAGAATAAAATAAATAAGACTAGTAATTATGAAATAAGTAATTTTTAAATTGTTTTTTTTTTATCATTTACATCGATAAAAATATATATATAATATATACATTATATAAAATCTATTGCAGATCTTTCAGAGATAAATAAGATTAAATAAACACAAACACATGTACTTAATTGTTCTAAAGTCCAAACACAAATATAATTATATTAAAAATCTCAGCAGCTATAAACTGATTTTTTTAAATAAATTAACCATTAAATGATACTTCAGACATTAAATAAAACACCCTGTTTTTTGGTTCGTTTATAATCTGAATGACTGAATTGATAAAAGGTTTTATTTGCAGCAAGAAAATTTATTAAATAAATGCTTTTTTAGTTTTTTAAGTTAACTTGGAGAAACAAATTATAAAACTTACATAAGGAACATATTACATATTAACAACATCGCTTTTGCAAATCGTTCAAAACAAGAATCATGAAAATCCTCACTTCGCCAAAAGCGATCATGTTCAATTTTTTTCTTTTTTTTTTTTTGGTAAAAAAGGCCTCTCATGTGCACCTATTAATGTTTATGAAAAATACATGTAATGTTTATAGTTTTTGATCTTTTAAAAATATTTTAATTATAACCAGCACATGAAACACATAGCACAGCCTAACTTTTAAGTTAACAATGTAGAAAATACTAAAGTATAAAACCAAAGCTCATAAAAATGCTGGCTATATAATAATAGTAAAAAACGCTTCTCTAAAATAAAGTTAAAAAGTTGACAGGAATGTCAAAAATTTGTTAGTAAAAGTCATGAAGCATAAGTCATTTTGATTAAGGAATAGTCTAGAGGCCTTAGAAGTCGAGAAACGCCACCCATTAAATATTTAATTAAATTACAAAAACTACCGTATTAAATTTTATTTATTATATACATATTTCAAATATACTTTTAATACTGGATCGATTCTGTCCAACCAACCACATTACACCCACAAATTTAAAAATGAACTTGCAATAATCAAATTCTCTAATTTAACTTGAATGTTTAAATTTAAAAAAATATCATAATGTAGTTGATAAAACTTTACAACACAAATAGATAGATGTTCTGTGGCAATCTTTGCTTTTTTCTAAGTAAGGCCAATACTCCACTATCTAAATTATTTAGTAAAGCAAAAATTTTAAAAATACACACCTATCTACGTATCTCACTTTTATTTTTTATATATACGTTTGAAATATTATTTGTAACCAATTCTCACCTTACATCCCTTTAGATGTTGTTAACTTAACCGATTTTAAATTATTCGCATGTTAAATACAAAAAGGCACATCTAAAATTTGAACAAATGCCCTTTGAAAAAATCTAAGCAAAAATTTTTTTAATTTTATTTGGGAAACTTCTCTTACACTTACAATATTTTACAGATATACTGCAAGGATTATAAATTTAATATGATTTCATCGAAAACCTAGATTTAATCAATTAAACTACACGTTCTGGTTACACAGTATATTTGCAAGTAGTAAAATATTAACAAATTTTAAAAAAGTAAAAATTGTGTAAGTAAAAAACTGTCTTAATTTAACATCTAATGGGTGCTTATACTAGAATGGAAAAAACGTAATAAATAACAAATCTTAAACTATAGTATAAAAGGTAGATATTAGTTAAAAATTTACAATGAAAAACAAAAACAAAATGAACAACAATTAGCCTCCTTGAAAGTGATAATCACTCCAGCAATCATCACTCTCAAAAACCTTGTTTCTTTATATATGTTTATAAGTAAATTTAAGGCGATCCCAAGCTCACAAACAAAATTTAAAAAATTGAAGAATATGTCCTTCAACAGATTAAATTTTTAAAAGAAAATAAAATTATTATAATGAACTGTCTGTCAATTAAGTATAAAAACACACTTAAAAAACTAATTGTTATTCACTTGATAAAACAAACCTACAAAACATAAATTATTTTCTTTTGGTTTTGCGGCTCAGTTGCTCCTCGGCCGCCAGCTTATTTTTAAAGTCACTGATAAGTTCATTACCTTTCATCATAGCAGCAATGTGACGTTCGAAGAACTCCTCCATGGCTTTGCAGTACGCTGAAATAATCAAATACTTGTGAGCACCATTAAAAAAAAAAAAAAAAACATACCTTCTTGATCATAAGTCACATTGTCAGTCATTTTTAATATTCTCTTTGCTTTTTCCACAGCTTCTTGCATTTGGTCTATTAAATGTCTGTGATTCTCGACCATATTTTCTTCGGCAACCTGAATTTCAGATACAACCTGATGGAAATTCAACATTTCCGGTGTCATATCGTTCTCCTATAATGAAAATAAAAATTAAAAACTACGCAAAAAGTTAACCAACAATACATACACTTAATGACTGAAGCTGCACTAAATCCCCCGAGTCCTCCTTCCCATACTCGTCATCACCCTGATTGCAAAGCAAATCTCCTCCCCCTAATTCCTTCACGCGGTCAGCATACCTCAAAGTATTAATTGAGTGTTCGCATGACGACACTCCTGGCGAAATCATGGCAATCATACATGTTTTACTTTTATCACCCACGAACGAATCCCGCAAGACTTGTGTCAATTTGCTGACTCGGAACGGCACGTGCTGGCTGCCCTGACGTCCCAGAGCCCTGATACATTCTTTAAGGGCAAGCAAACTCTTATTTATCTCTGCTCCTTCCATCCCTGCAAAAAAAAATTATCAGTATACACTTTCCAAAACCCTCCAATCCCCCAAAAACCTACTTGTTTGTCTATTGGCAGAAGATGTATCGGCCCCTCTTTCATTTCCTGCAAGATCGATCAAGGAAAATTTCCCATGTATTTTTGTCATTGTATTATTCGCCCTCAATATTATCTGAAAGACGGCGTGTGACCTCGAAGAGTTCTGATTGGCTGAAGTTTGCCCAGATGTTCTGGCCTGGTTGCCTTTCTGAATGAACTTAAGGACTTCTTCGGTTGAGGTGACCACTTTCTCGGTGAGACCCACCACTTGCACTTGCTGCTTTCCATCCTCGAGGATGCGCAACTTGGCCTTGTTGTTAAGCAGATCGAACACTTTCCCCGAGTAGATTTCGAAGAAACTCGCAGATACCACCAAGTTTAGTGATCTATACTTGGGGGAGTTTGCTAAGCGGAACACGTCCGCTGCCGCCATAGCGTATATCCCTTTTTGGCAGTCTTGAATTTTACCCGAAAAATCACCACCCATTGTGTGGGTCTTGCCGGACCCTGTCTGGCCGTAAGCGAAGCACGTTGCAAACCCGCCTTCAAATATAGTCTTCACCAGTGGTTGTGCAGTAAACCTTTCATAATAAAATAAATATAAATATGTAACAAGACAATAAAACTGCATACAAGGTAAAAAATATATGTAAATTTAACATTTTTACTTACTTATAAACTAATTCATTTGTGCAAGTTTCATCGAAAGCATAATCGAATCGAAACAATTGGTTATCTAAATACTTGGTTAAATCCACTTTATTTTTGGGTTCGTGTACGATCAGTTGGTTTTTGGAAGGGATCGTAATTACGTCCACTTCCTTCCTCGCACTTTCCTTTTTGTTTAAGGGACGCTTTCGAACACAAACCGTAATGGTATGTTCTTCTATGGAATCACCATCACTCAATGGTTTAATGTCTAAACTTTTACGGTAGTCCCTGAAAGCAAATTTGGAGTTAAAATACTATTTTTGCTAATTTATAGGTTATTATTCATGAGCAAATGTGAATTTAATATCAAAGATGAATATGGAAATAGGGAACTATAGGAATTTTATATGAACCTAATGAAAATGACCATCTAGAAAAGTGCTAAGTTACAGAACAGTGGATTCTACAAAAGAAGATATCTGGAATGGAAAATAAACACAAATATTCATAGTGCTAAAGACTAAAAATCAAAAAGTCTACAGAAGAATGTCCACATATTTCCAGATTAATCAATTTAAAAACAGAATACTAAACCTTTTCTATATGTATGTATAATTTAACATCATTTTAATTTATGATTCGTTAATTTTATGTCATTTTAAATAATTTTTTAAAATTTTAGTTTAATCAAATTGTTTTTAATTAATTGTGTCTCTCGATGCTTGCAGGTTTGCTGTTTATCGCTATTCGCCAAAACGAGAGCACGAAAGAACAAAAATGTTGAAAGAAAACAAAGAAATACTCAAACGATGGAAGGAGCACTTTGAAGAGTTGTTGGACGGAGGAGGGTTGAAACCAGGTAACATAGAATTCAGACAAATGGAAACCAGTGAAGATAACAGGCAAGAGAGTGATACAGGCGAAGGAATTAGTAAAAACAAACTAGAACATGCAATCTGAAGACAGACGGTCACCAGCATCCCGCAGATAAATGGTAAAATGGTGGTCGGCAAATAGGTGCTTCTTTGCTTTGATTAAAACAATCCTGAGTAACACAAAAATCCCTAGGGAAACGAAGGTGACTACTTACAAGATCATACAAGAACTAGTGCTGATTTATGGTGATAAATCACGGGTGCTGACACAAAGGCAGATGAGCAAACTTCAAGCAACACAAATAAGATTTTAAGGAAGGTCATGGGCAGAACAAAACTGGGCAAAGTTCTTAACGATTGACATAACAGTGAAACTACAAACAAAGCCAATGTTGACGGCAAATGAGGAAAAGCAGTTGAACTGATTGAGACATATGTTGTGGATGAAAGACGACAAATAGACAAAACTGATTTGGAAAACAAGGTGGACGGAAGGTAGACGAAGAGGAAGACCTGCAAAGAAATGGATGGTGTTGGTGGAGAAGATCCTGAAAAGAAAGAAGCATAAAGGAGGCAGAGAGACTGGACGGCAACCATGCCTTTATACAATTTTTATTTGATTATACCGGTTACTATCATTCACCAAAACGAATCGAATTTATTTAGAATACACCACTATACAATAAACAATCAGATATTAAAATATATCAGATTTTTGCCAATTCTAGAGAGATCTACCAAGATATTCAGTAAAAACCCTGCTTGAAAACTATGCTGAACCCTTTCTAAAGCTATATCTTTCGACAGATACAGTTTATAAATAAAAGAAACATACCCAAGCCTTTAACAAACGAAAAACTTGTACAAAAGCGCCATTATATGAGTACTAGAAAAGCATCGGGTATTCCTCATGACAAACCCCAGTAATAGTAAATTTATTGTTTTGTCTTTTGTTTTGACCCAGAATTCAGAATGGAGAAAAGAAAGTTAGGAGTATGGGAATTGTTAATTAATTGAATCAGATCAGAAGATTAAATCTTACAAATTGATACTGACACTAACATAAGTTTAGATTTAGATGATGTCGACATTAAACTGGCACCGCACAATTGTCGCAAGCTAATCAACTTTTTTAGGATCTCCTTATTACAAAAGTATATACATGAAAAAGAGAGAAAATCATTAGAACTCCACTAGATTGTAGGACAAGGTGGAATTCCCTCATACCTATGATTGAAATACTACTAAAAGTCAAAGACAGCATTCAATCAGCATCTGAGGAAATAGGTCGAAAGAATTTATGTGAAGGAATCCACTTTGAAGCATTGGCCAGTTTAATGAATATATTAAAACCAGTGGAATTAGCCGTGACAGAGCTAAGCAAAGCGACTTCTACATTGCTGACAGTAGAAGGAGTCGTTACAATTTTGTTGGACCTATTAAAAAAATGAAACCAATCTTGAGTTGAAAATGTACATTTTGTTAAGGAATCGAATTTAAGAAAGACAAAATAAAACCCTTATCAGTTTATATAATTTTAAAATTTCCGATGCATTTCCTCAATCTACCAATTCAGATATTGTCTATTTTAAAAAAGCAGCAACATTTGCTGCTGCAGCCAATTCAGCTAAGGCTCTTAGATGAATAGGAAGAAAAATCAAACAAATTGGGATTGTTGAACAAGAAGCTGGATCCTCGTCTTTGCAAGAATTAATGCAGCTTAGTATTTTGCAAGCACATGATCCATTTTAAATATTATTTCAGTAAAAAACTAAAATCTTAATTTAATGCATAATTGGATTATAGTATTTCATATTAATTTATTTATAATAATAAACTCTATTTATTATTATTTTCTTTAGTCTTGTTAATTTGAGAATCATTAATTTATTTAATTATTTTTAAACAGTTTAGTTTATCACCTTATTAATAAATAAAATAATGTTTCATTCTGATACTTTTTCGTTAAAACTTGTTCAGTTAACCGGGTTTTCTCTTTGCCAAAAATCAAAAAACCAGTTTTTTAAATTCTCCAGTTTTTTGACAGCCCTAATTGTATCAAATTTAAAATCAAGAGATCAAAAGAAAACTAAGGGTTTTCCAGGGCGCATGAGAGAATTAAACAATTAAGGTGCAATTGAACGAGCATATAAAAATTGCAGGAAAAGTTAAACAAATTGATTAATTTATATTTTTATGTATGTATTAATGTATTTAATCGAATTTAATGTTTTTTTCACTTGTGTGGACATTTTCAGAACAAATTAATCGCATAAATAGATGACCTACTTTAAATATATTTTGTACTACTTACTGAATCATATTCAGAAGTTCCCAGTGCGGGTTACCAGGGGCCATTTGTAAGAAAGCCTCTTTTTCAGCTTTCTCTTCGGCCTGTCGTTGACGTCTTTCTTCCCTGTTTTTCTTAAGCTTTTCAACTTCTTTGACAACGTTGCTTCTTCGTGAATTTTGCACGTTTAGATTCACCCTTGAATTGGAAGTCTGAATTTCTCTAGGCTGTATGTTCTCTTGAGATTGCTGTTGTCCATTTGCATATTGCGATTGGCTCTGCTTGTTCTGAGCCCTCGTCCGCATTGAGCCTGTAATTTCAACCGTTATTAGGAGAGAATCTACTTTAAGAAATTTTATACTTGCCGTTAGTGGGTCTGTTGTTAACAATTGTTGACATGGTCTGTCTGGAAGGATTCTGGAAAATTAAATTTCAAATATAGAATCACGTATTTTTGGAGTGCCAAATAGGAAAACATGATGACCTGAAGAGTATTTATTAAATTTTGCTCGAGTGAATATATAAAAGTTTAAGTGTTTCGCATTATACTAAATACTTTTTCAGGCCATCGAGATTTTACAGTACCGATAGCGTGGTAGTGTCGGGAGAGAGCTGATTGCTATTAAAATCATCGTCACTCTCGTCCAATTTGTTACTGAACCTTCCGGATTGTGCAATAGCCGCACTGTTCTCTTCCTCTGAAGAACCAGAAGAATCCTTAGCAGCATGCATTAAAAAATCACATCAAAATATTTTGGCAGCAGACAAAAATCATTTAAAAGTTTGAATCGTTTGTGGCAGGGGAACCGGGACTGGGAAGCATCAGGCTCTAGTTGAAATTTTAGATTTTGGCTAAAATACCTCGATGACTCCAGGCATAACTGTGAATTGACTCTTCATACACAGAACACAGAAAACAAATAAAAATGCTCAAAGGCATGTGGCGTTTTGAAATTATAAAAAAATTTTTTTTTATTTCTTCAAATATACATATAAGAAAAAAATTTGTAAATTTTGCTAAAAATTTCAAAAAATCAGAACAATCTACTTTATAAAAACGTTATAATAAATTGTTTCCTGGGGAGTTCCTTCTCAGGATTCCACACACTTTGTAAATTAATAAAAACTCACAAGCGCTATAAACAACATGGCAAAGTTGGTCTTCATGATTTCCAACTAAAACTAATTAAGTTGAGTATCGTAAGGTGTTAATCAATGCAAAGTTCATACACACCAGGAGTTCATTGAAAGTGGTGCCTGGCACCAAATTTACAATGGAGAAACATATTAAACATATATATTTAATAAGCAGGGGTTGTATCCTTACCCTTTGCAACTTTGTGCCAACAGATGGGTGCGATAAGCCGGGTTCTCTAATGTACTCTTCACCTGGCCTCAAGATCAATATGTCCGGATTAAGAGATTCTATTGCAGCCATGTCAATTTCCTTACCCTTCGTCTCACTCTGTTCGTACCATTCAACTGTTGCGGATCGGTGATCATAGTTGATCCCTGCCACAATGGCTGAATGGATCCTCCCTGGAAAAAAAAAATTGGAGGATTAATTGAAAAAAAAAAACTCTAAGAGTACAATATTAATGTATTTTAAAATTTATCTCATTTATTTATTTTTTGCAGGATGTCTTTTTGGCCTTCCACAGCTTCCTTAGCAGCAAAGAAAATTTTGGTAAACCTTTTTGAGCTTCAAGCTTCCTTCTGGCAGCCCAGTGAAATTTTTGGGGGACATTTTTTGAATTTTAAGAGCTCATTGGCGTTCAAAAAGGCGTCCGGAAAATTTCCAGCTCTTGAAGTTCAAAAAAGATGCAATAAAACAAATAACGTAATTTTTGGGTGAGACCACGGGTCTCTTGGCGGCTTGCGACCGGCCGGTTTCGATCATTGGTGCTCTAGCGTAAACGCACTATCGATGCCTAAGTTTTCCCTCATTTTTGTAAATTGTATTCGAAAATTAAGTAAAGCGGATGCAAATGACTTACTACGGACCAAATTGGGGATTAAGCTAGCTTTCTTGTCCGGCCGGCGTTCAATTGAAGAGAAAAATGTTTTAATTAGTAAATATGTGCATGTGATAATAGTTGCTAATAAAAGAAACATTATATCACAATGAGTGTGTACAACAAACTAATATTTCTGTATTCTTTACGCCTCTGCACTGAAATCGCATAATAGAAAAAGCCATAGGTTACTCTTGTCTCAGGCATGTCCAAAGAGTTAAAATAAATCATTTGAACGAGTTATTTTTTCACGTAAAAAAATTTAAAAAATGTATGAATAAATTTTCCGGAAAATTCTTTCGTGTTTTGTAATTAACATACAAGAAAAGTACATTTACGGTCCCTTAATAAGAGTTATCGATTTGAGTGTACACAAAGAACTTTTCATGTTTCATAAATAAATAACTAGAGTTTTTGTTATAAAAACGACAAATTGCACAAAGCCAAAGAGGTATTTTTAGAAGGGCGCTAGGTTTAATTAAATTATATATAATAGCGCGGGATTATTAATAAAATTGATTTGCTTGGATTGCTCAGAATTTGGTCGCGATCGATATAAATGTATGTACAGCCCTGTATCTTGAAGCGAGTATCTAGTGTAAAATCAGGTAGGTCGGCCTTGCCATGACAAACCTTATAAGGTTCCCCGATTTAAGTCAAATCTGTACGTTTACGTCAGAACGTCCTCCAGCACACTGAGGACCCAGAAGCATTTCGCAAATGTTTTATCCGAAAACAAAATAAAATTTCTTTTAGCTGCTCATGCTTCTCGCAATCTACTTTTAATTTAGTTTGTATTTTTAAAGACTTATGCAATTTTTTACTTGATTTATTTTTTATTTGTTTTTTTTAATATACACCAATAAAAATTATTTATAAAAAATATATATAAAAGAGGCGGAGCTCTTAGTGTGCTTACAAACGACGTTGACAAAATACGACTGACGAAAAAAAAATTGGGCGAATTAGGATCGAATTTCTCCCCTTGGCGTGCAATTATTTATTAATTAGGATAGATTTAGAAATTCCTTGCATGCACCGGCATCGCGAGCTAAAGAGTGCAATTTTGTCGCCCACTTGGCTATATCAATATTTATTTTCTCGATCAGGTGTGAGTCATAGAAAGGCCATGCTTCTTTGTATACACGTTTCTGTTTGAATGAAATAAATTGGTTTAAATTTAACCTTTTATAGGAAGTACATAATAAAAGCGAACGGTTAAACGATCCCAGCCGCGGGTGCCTCCCGTACAATTTACTCCACCAGCGTCACCTAAATTTATTTGGGAAAGCGTTCGCGTGAAGAGATTAGGCATATTGTGCAAACCGTGACAACTCTGTACAAATATTAATTGTATCTTAAAATAGAAGCGGTTGTTCTTGATATATAATTTTATGAATCACTCGAATTCATTTTATCATAACCGTACGTATTCCTTGCGTTTATCTTTTTGTTTGTTTGGTTACAAGTTTTTTGTATGATTCAAAAGTTTTTCCAAATAATAAAAAAGTTAAATTAAGAAGGTTGAAGCGAATCCCAAGGCGGCGAGTAGCAAAGTTGCGCGCGTCAGTGTTCTAAATACAAAATGTTATTGTTTAATGAAAACTAAAAAAAATATAGTTTTTGTAAATCCGGATTTGATAACTTTTATCTAATTTCATATTTATCAATAATATAATCATTTACTTATATTTTTAAAGGTGCAGAATTGTATGTTTTCTATTGTTGTGCTTATCTCAATTTTTATTTAAAATAATCAAAATGAACAAAAAAAATTAACTTTCAAATAACGCAAAAGATTAAGGCACTTCACAAATTAATATATTTCTTACATAGCATTTTAATTTGAAGATAATTTTTTTAATTTTTTTACCAGTAACGGCAATTAAAGTGTGTTTATACAATTTTTTTTTAGAAATAAAAAAATCATGCATTAAAGGGTTAGAAGTACATTTGAGTAACGTGCTCATTTATCCAGTGCTTTTTGCATTGCATTGCTGGTTTGTAATGCCAATATGTCCTCTGTATTAGAAGCCTTGTAATTTTACAAAATTATGTTTTTGAAAGTTTCATATATGACCTATATATAAAATTTTTAAATTAAAAAAATTTACTACGTCTTCGTTAAGGGCTATTCTATTAATATTTTTTACTTTATGTATAATTTGTGAATTAAAAGTTCCTCCACGTGCCAAATGTTATAGGTTGACAAACATAAAAACTATTTGTTTGTAAATCTATAACATTATATATTCTTCTTAAAATTTGGTCTTTGACACTCACAGCTTCGCTGCTCGCCGAGATTCGCTAAAGTGAATCTTTAAGTTTTTACATATCGCTCTTCGGAACAACAGTGTAATTTGAATGCCAAAACAATGCACATTTTTTACTGTAATGTGTTTTGTTTGTTAAAAAAATATATGTTTCTTATTCTAGTATGTTTTGCATTTCTAAACAATGCATACATCTTATTCAAATATGTTTTATTTGCCAAAATAACCCCACATTTTTTGAGCAGGAGCTGCACTACATTGTATG
>JAUIMW010000599.1:0-16208 GCA_033557785.1 Enochrus cinctus
TATATATATATATATATATATATATATTGAGAAAACAGATGTAAGTTTATTTTGTTTAGTTTAAAACGAACAAGTGGGATCCCTTTTGAGCTCCCTATAAGTGTTACTATCACTGTGTAAATCCAGTGATTTAGGTAGATAATCATTTTTATTCAGTACAACCGTGACACTACCCTTGCGACCTACAGATGACGATCTCAGGATGTGTACTAAGGAATTTTTTTAAAATTATACAGAGATCTGAGAGGGTTCTTTTATTATCGTGCATGTAATTAGTGACAATATTATTACCATGAAGAAACGAATACAAAGAATATCCCACCCTACTCTCATTGAAAAAAAAAAATTGAGAAGATTCTCCTCCATATTAGCAAATAGCAAGTCCCTGATTACTAGCCTAATGTTTAATAATCAAAGACTCCACTCCACCCTGAATGGTTCGCTCTGGCACAACGTCCTGTGAACAATAACCATCATCCAGACTATGATAACATAAAAATAGTTGATAGTATCTCTAATAGAGGCAAACGTCTTTTTTCTAGAAGCTTAGACTATTAACATCTTCCTTAAGCACACCATCAATTTAAAAACAGACACATCTATAATTACCTTTTCGCCCTCGATAAACATGTTAAGCCACCCTTTGAGGAGATTCCCGGTTTCCGCGTTTTTTGCCCTTTCCCCACATAATTTTCAACCGTTAAATTTGTCTTTTGGTCGCTTTTTTTAGCCGTAAGTAGCTCTCTCTTACAGCTCTCGAATCACATGCGTAGTCGATTAACTTTTCTGGTGTCATCTTTGCTCTTCTTGCTATATCTCTGGCCTTCCTTAAGATTTTCTTTCAAGGGTCTCCTTTCAGGTATTCTTTTAGGATGTCGGATTTTACTTGCATGTTGCATGTTTTTGACGATCCTTCTTTTCCACGCTGGTTCTCTTTTTTCCCGATGTCGCGTTCCGCGTTGTGTTCCAAGATAACCGGTGCAGTGCAATACCATGCGAAATGTATCTCTCCTATGGTGTTTTCCGTCCTGAGATATTCGTCTAGTATCGCGTCCACAGTCGACAGCACATTTCCCAGTTTCCATATCCTGCGAAGAAACGGTAGTTTCGATCTGTAGTTCTGTAGATCGAGTTCCCTCAAAGTATGCCATCCGCCTCAAAAACTACTCTTTGATGTCCTTCTGATTTTGATTTTGCTGATTTTGTTGGTGTTGTGAATCATTATCTCGGAGTTAATGTTGAAATTCTTATTGATACGCGTCCTGATGCTGGAGTACGTTTCCAGTTTCTCTTCGAATGTCAACCAGCTCTTCAGGAGTAAAGTACTTCTTTCGGGCATTCTTACGGTCTGCAATATATTGTTCTGTCACGTGCATCTCCGGATGTCTTCTGGTAAACTCCACATGAAGGGAAGATCTCCATCCTGGTAGTGGATCGTCTTGACACCTATTGACGTAGTAGTATGCTCGGATAACTTCAATAGTGTTCATCTCTAGAGTCCATTTCATATTGTTGGTATCTTCTCTCCTAACAGCAGCCCTCCTAATAATAGCCGGCGAGCCATCAGGTAGAGTGGCATTATGCTCTTCTGCCCTGTGCATTGGTTCCACTCCTCGATTGTTTTGTAGGGCTGTCGTTTGTTGAAAGACAGGGACCAGCCTGAGAAGCAAGGATTAGCAAGGTGTATAGGGATTGTGATAAATAAATATTATTATTATTATCGAGTTATTGCACTTCTCAACATAAACGCTGAGCCGTAGTTTCAACATTAATACCGGAAAATTTACCGACCACTCTAATTAGAGCGATTCAGCTCGGACGCGAAGAGGGAAATTAATCCCGACTCCTTGATCCTCTCCTGAAGATTTCCTCATAATGTGACAGGTTTACAGCAATATGGCTCGCTGTCCCACATTGACGATGGTCTTCGGTAATCCTAGTACTTACAGATTCCTCGAAAAATTGTTCGTCATGATCCCTTCAGCGGACATCACCAGGGGGAAGATTCACACCTGATCAAGTCTCCAAGAGTTCTTCAAATTAAAGGCCAGATTCTCGTACTTCAATATCTTCTCTCGTTCCGTCTTAGTAATGTTGTGGGAGAGTGGTACCGCAATGTCTATGATGGTCCCCGTTTGTTCCTTCTTCAGCAGAAATCCGTTATATTGTAGTCAACTGTCCTGTCGGTGATTATGGACCTTTCCTAATGCAACACGTATTCTTGCGAATCCAGTACCTGTCGTGGCTCATATTTGTTGTATGGCGGAGAATCTTCACTAAGCAATCCGTACCTGATCGCAAGCTGCTGATGCACTCTCTTAGCAAACTGATTTCTTCCGAGGTAAGCAATATCAGACATCGGACATCCTCCCATCACGTGCTCTATGGTCTCGATTCCACACTTTCGACATCTGTCCGACACATCCTCCTTTGGGCAATGCTTTCTGTAATTGTTAGTTGCGATTACTTTGTCTTGGATGGCCATCATGATTCCTTCTGTCTTTGGGTTTACCATCCTTTAACCAAGCCAACGAGCTCTCCACATCAGTTCCATCTCCTCTGAGTAGGGCGGGGTATCTTCCGTTCAGCGCTCCTTCCTTCCAGTGTCTGAGGCTTTCCTCTCTATATATTGTCTCCAGAATATAGTTCGGTTGGCCCAGCCGTAGTGGCGTAGTGCTCCCTTGCCAACTCCTTCATAAGTTCACAGCCAGAAGACAAAAAAAGTTCGCTCAGGAAGAGATGATGCGTACAATCTCCGTCAAATAAGCCTATCCAGCTCTTCCAACAACAATCCCAAACGAATAGGCAAGGACCGGTATCGCCCAGGCATTTATGACGGCTATCAGTTTCCCTCCTGAGAGATAGGTGTTCATTAGCTTAGTTATCCTATTTTGGCACTTATCTTGAAATTCTCTCTTTAGCTTTGTATAATCTAGTCGTTCATTCTGCGGCATTCCGAGATAATAGTAGGTTTCCTCCGACTCCAGCCGTTTGATGTCAAGATGTTCTTTCTGTGATGCTTCCACGATTCCTCTCCTGATAGCTATCCTGGAGCACTTGCCGAGCCCAAAGTTCATTCCGATATTCCCGCTGTATACTTCCACGATGTTAATGAGCTCCTCAAGTTTTTCCTCTATCTCACCGTAGAGCTTCAAGTCATCCATGTAAAGTAAGTGAGATAACCTCTTCTGGCGTTTTATGTTCAACTTGAAGCCGCATCGCGTCCGGTTAAGGATGGTCGACATCGGGTTCAAAGCCAGGCAAAACCCAACAGGCGACAGTGAATATCCCCGGAAAATCCCTTTCTTTATGTTTCTACGCCCTGGCCGTTCATCCGTAAGATGGTCTTCCATGATGCAATGAGATATTGTAAGCTTTATCTTAACTTTGGGTCGATCTTGTAGATTTCCAGAACTTTAACGAGCCAGTCATGGGGTACTGAATGGAAAGCCTTCGCGTAATCTATTTAGTAGACGTAAAGATTGCGTTTTTTTCCTTTGCACCTGCTTGAGAACCACGGTGTCGATGGTAAGTTGCTCTTTGCATCCCATAGAACCTCTCTCGCATCCCTTCCGCTCAGCCTTCAATACATTGTTGTTGACGCAGTGAGTGAAGATATTTTCGTTGATTAAAGCTGGGAAGAGCTTGTAGATTGTCGACAAGCATGTAGGATCCCCCAGTGCTTTCGTGAATGAATAGGCGAGGTACCTGTGGGTAGATGAAAAAGTCTTGATCCAGAAGTTGTGGGTTCCATTTGGTTCTGGTGTCTTCCAGTTCTTCGTTCATCTGATAAACATAGTCACGTCATCCGCTGAGAATTCCGCTGACTCCACCTCTTGCACTCCCGTCTGCTCCCGAACTACACCGTCCAACCATGTTGCACTCTTGTTGTACTTCTTCTCTTCGGCCCAAACACTTCCCCAAAATTCCTCGAACTTGTTCAAGTCCAAGCCGGATGCGTCCTCGTTTTCTTCTTTGTGTTCCAAATGACGGAGAAACCACCTTCTGTTAGAGTTGAATTCGATGTTTTGTTCCTTCCGTTTGATGATCTCGTTATACCTTCTTAGTCTAGCACCCTTAGCCTTGATCCTTGTAGTCGATTAACTTTTCTGGTGTCATGTCAATCTTTGCTTTACTTGCTATATCTCTGGCTTTCCTTAAGATTTTCTTTGAAGGCTGTCCTTTCAGGTATTCTTTTAGGATATCGACTTTTGCTCGTATGTCGTCTATGTTCTTGACGATTCTTCTTTTCCACGCTGGTTCTTTTTTTTCCAGATGTCGTGTTCCGCATCGAGGAAGATAAGGTTTTTGCAGTTGACTTCCAAGACAACCGTTGCAGCGCAATATAATGCGAGATGTATCTCTCCTATGGTGTTTTCCGCCCTAAGATGTTCTTCTAGTATCGCGTCCACAGTTAACAGCACGTTTCCTAGTTTCCATATCCTGCGAAGAACCGGCAGTCTTGGTCTCTTTCTTGGCGTAGTTCCCTCAAAGTATGCCATCCTGCTCAAAAACCGCTCTTTGATGTTCTGCTGATCTTGATCCTGCTGATTTTGTTGGTTTTGTGAATAATTATCTCGGTGTTGGTGTTGTTGAAGTTCTTGGCCATCTTCCGCCTCTTCCTATCGTTTAGACTTATCTTGTTGATGCGCGTCCTGGTGCTAAAGTCTGTTCCCAGTTTCTCTTCGAATGCGATCCATTTCTTCAGATGTTAAGTACTTCCTTCGGATGTTCCGTCACGTAAACTCCGCATAAAGGGAAGATCTCCATCCTGGTAGTGGATCATCTTGACACCTATTGACGTAGTAGAATGCTCGGATAACTTGAGTTAAAATGTTCATCTCTCGAGTCCATTTCATACGTTTAGTACCTTCTCCCCTAACAACAGCCCTCCTAATAATATCCGGCGAGCCATCAAGTAGAGTGGGATTATGCTCTTCTACCCTGTCCGTTGGTCCCACTCGTCGATTGTTTTGTTGAACTGTCGTTTGTTGAATTACAGGGGCCCGCTTCCTCAGCTCTCTGCCACCGACGGTTCGCAAAACTGTCATGCCCAGCGTCGGCTCCAAACGGACATACCCTGGCGCTCCCCAGGCAGCGACCCTTTTCCTTTTTTTACTCCTTGTCTCCATCTGATGGGTGTGCCCTGTTAGTCGCCTTTTACGAAATGAAGAGCGTACCTTGAACTACTCTAACCCGGGATCCACACGGGGGTACAGTTTGAAGCTACTGCTTGCTTGTGTGTATAAGGAATAAGAATAAGGAAGGTATATAAGAATTGTGATAGATGGGTTTTGATGATGGGACAACGGACAGTTGAGCTCGGACCGTGGTGACGCAAACCACCAAGACACATTCAAAGTATGTACAATTAGATTTGCATATTCAGAACATGGCCTCCGTGCGGTTATTATTACTATAGAGTTAATGCACTTCTCAGCATAAATACTGATCCATAGTTTCCGATATCAACAGAGGAAAGATTCGCACCTGATTAAGTTTCCAAGTGTTCTTCAAATCAACCGCCAGATTCTCGTACTTCCGTATCTTCTCTCGTTCCGTCTCAGCGATGTTGTGGTACCGCAATGTCTATGATAGTCCACATGTGTTCCTTTTTTATCAGCAGAATATCCGGCCTATTGTAGTCAACGGTCCTGTCGGTGATTATAGACCTCTCGCAATACAACACGTACTCGCCTGATTCCAGCACCGGTCGTGGCTCATATTTGTAGTACGGCGGGGAATATTCTCCAAGTACTCCATACTTGATCTGAAGCACTATCTTGGCAAGCTGATTGTGTCTTCCAAGGTAAGCAGTATCAGACAACATCGGACATCCTCACATCACATGTTCTATGGTCTCGCCTACGGTTCCGTCCTATATCTTCCGTATAGAGCTCCTTCCTTCCAATGTCTGTCGTTTTCCTCTCTAGATGGTGTCTCCACCTTGCCACCTCCTTCATCAGTTCATTGCCAGAAGAAAGAAAACTTTGGCGCATCATCTTTTCTTGAGCAAGGCACAATCTCTTGATTTTACTAAGCCCTCTTTCTCCTTCCCTTCGCAACGCGTACATACGCGATACCGAAGCGTTGGAATAAAGCTTTCGAAATTTGATGCAAATCCGTCGAGTTAGCCTTTCCAGCTTATTATTATTATTTAACACTTTCCTGAAATCGACTCTATGGATATTTGTTATTAAAAAGCAGGAATAAATTATTATTACTATTATATATATTGCTACGGGCCTACTTTTAAATAAAGCGCGACGATGAGACATTTTTATTGCTACTCCATTTTACTGGGTGATTACTCTTTATTCTTATTGGTGGATGTTTGTAGACCATCCCTCCAATAAAATACTAGCAAAATAATATAAAACGCCTAGTATAAAACTTGACAAATCTCCTAATTAGTTCACAAAATTCGATGACTACCTCATTGACCAAAATGTCTCGTGAAACCTAGTGACAGGACTTCCATAGTTGTGATTAATGAAATTCAGTAAATATCCATGGCATGACAATAAAATTAGAATAACTAGAATAACTCAATGTGGTACTTACTATTAATGAGACTCAATTATTGGCTCTGGCTTCTATACACTGAATATGATAGTATTATTTATCAAACAGTCCCCTGAAATAGACTCTAAGGATATTTGCAATTAAAATGCAGGAATTAGTTATTATTGATATTTATTTATTATCTTTTGGTTTAGTGTAATGAAACGAGCAAAATTAATTCCACTCACTGATGGAACTACTGGCATCCCCTATGCAAAAGGTCTATTTACAATAGATGATGGAACCAAAACCCATCGAAAAGAATTCCAATGTCAAACCATCTATTACTGATTTAATTGCCTCAAAATAGCGCTCGATTTCCCTATCGAGCACACAGTCCATACGGAGTCCCCATGGCCTTATCACGAAGCTAAATAAATGTGGGAATTGCGAACCAGCTTTGGTTTAATCTCCACAGCTTAATAGTTTGAACAAATATATCCTAGACCAGAGGGAAGGTTATTTTGCTTTTGGGACTTGTCTTTTAGCTGGACTAGAACTATACCGCCAACCTATCAGTTACAATGGAACCTTGAATATTAATTAAGAGTCGCTGCCCAAAACAACCTCACCAATTAATAGACAGTATTATACACGCGAATTTATATAGATTTACATTCCTTTCAGTTATGGAAAATTATAATTAAATATTTTACATTGTATTTATATTATTTAAAAGACATTAATTTAAGACCTAAACTATGGCATCAAGTCCGACTTCAAATAAAGTTATCATTTAATCTATTTAGAGTGATAAGCTGCGTGATTTATTTTACTTTTTACTTTACAATTTATGTTACTAGACTCGGAGTATGTTTCTATTTAATTACTGAGCATTCGAATTATTAAATAATATCTGATATGAGTTAACGAAACCGTAATTATCAATGTGAATTGATATGCCGGATATAATAGTAGAAATTTAGGAGACTTAGATTTAACTTTCTTTGAATAAATTAGTTGTCGTGCCCCTCTGGCTTCTCTAATAACTTTTACACTCACGAACATAATAATCACTAAACTAATTAACCTCGACTTCATTGGCTTAACTTCACTGCCAATCACTTTTTACCAGTGACTTCGCCTTTCTTAGACCCCCTAAGGAAATGCAGCCGCCCTAGTAAACAACCCCCGTAGTATTGACTTCTTAACTATCGCGAACTACTCTTCTCTCAGAGAAAGCTCTTACCTTCGTAACACACTCCGACGTACTGACAATTAACTATCGCGAACTAGTCTGCCTGCTCACCCCCGAAGAAATGTTTTGCTAACTGCTCTTGATGTACTGCCCTTGGTACTTCCTCCCTTTTCCCTTATCCTTAGTTGACAGCCATCGAAACTATTGTCTCGGATTTTCCCAGATTCTGAGAAGGACCTCTGTGGACTGCATTAAATTTATTACATCCAACCATACTTCAGTAATTTTTTTTTTCAATTGTTTATATTTGGCCAAACGAAATCTATTCTGACATTTTTAGTAATTTACCGAGCTCTACTACAATAGACGAAAATGTTTTTAAATACAAAAGCTTTATATTTTTAAGCTGAAATTCTCGAGCATTTGGTCAAGAAATAATAGAGCTGTCTTTGCGATACTTCAATATAGAAAAAGTTCTTCACGCCTAATTTGCCTATGTGTGTAATGAATAGAATTTTTCGATGAGAACGCTCCTTTAATGCATTTGCTACCCGCTACCCGCACTATTGCGTAATTTTAAATGAATTTTACTTTTCAAATAAATTATTAATTATTTTTAATAAATTGGACCCGTCTATCGCAAAAGATTTATATTTTAAGGTAAAAAACACAAAATACGACGGAGACCAATTTACCTCTAAATCACACAGCGTTCACAAAAAAATAGAGAAAATGATACCGTTCTTCGGTGGACCCTCCCTTGGGTACACCCCTGTTCTTCAGCCCGTTGGAAATGGAATAGTTTGTAACAATGCTGCCCGCAACCTGCTGCTCATGAAAATATCCCTCAGCCCTAATATACCTAATAATACCTAACGGTTCAAAGAAATTTTAATAAACAAATATGACATGAGCCTCGATTCCTGGGTTGTAAATTTCTGGGCTTTATCAACACCATCCCGAAGGCTTTGGTAGTTCCTCTTCTTCTTATATATAATATGCGCCCCTAAATTCTAACTATTTTCTGGCATCTCTAATTCTTTTAAATCATTAACTTTCGTTAAATATAAAAACATTTATTTGTGTAAGTGTTTTGAAATTACGCCCCTATTTGTTAAAATAAGTCAATGTTATTTTGTTAAAATTAATTGAGCTGATTAAATTGATTTATTAAATTTGTTGCATGATTTCTTTCTAAAATAAGCTATTATAAAATTCTTTGCAATAATTTGATCCATAATTAAGATCCTTGTTTATTAATTGCTGACTTCACCTAAATTTTTTCATTTACTAACACTCAGCAAACCAAAATACAAAATTTTTAATATTTACTTTATTTTAAATTTGTTTTCTGACGGATGTGCTCTGAGTAGTTTGTCATTTAATACCAATTATTATTTATTTTCGTTTGTATTTAGAATTATATTTGTGGTGGCTAATAATTGAAATACTTTTTTTTTATAGTCCCATCATTTTATATAACATTTTGATTGACTTCTCAATTTAATACGCCTATTTAGATGAACTTTTTTTTTAATCCAAGTGTTAACAAGCAGAAGATGAACATATGTAGATGTACTCTTTTAAAATTAATATCTGATTTTAAGTATAAACTCCATTTATTTTGTATTTGCTGACGATAATTAGAAATAGTATGAATGGAAAGTAGGCATTTGCAAACTATGTCAAATGCATGCAGTAGAGTTTTGCCCTGCCTGGCCTTCTGGAAGTCCAGATTTAAATCTACAGGTTGTGGTCAATGTTACAGAATATGGCCTGTAGCGGACGACATCCAAATTTAGAGAGTTTTAAGCAATCGTTGGAAAAAGCAGTATCCAATTTTCCGATGAATGTGGTGCGTGCTGCCGTTGATGATTGGTCATCATGTTTAAAAGCCAGTGTGATATGTAAGTATAACAATATAAAACATTATTTGTAAAATGCACGTTTTTTTTATTATAATCCAAAAATTTGGTTACAGTATTTATGGCAGGTATATTAAAAAGCAAATTTGAAACTTCGTTTGTATTTGATTTAATCCAAGTTGAAAAAATTAATTCTAATACATTTAACATTGAATAGTAATCATTTTTATCAATTTTTATTTATTTATTTATATTTTTTTTGTTTTTCTAAGTCCAGAATAATAGAATCTATTTCTTCCATGCTAAATATTTTTCTTTTAGTGCCACTTGTGATCAATGCTTTACTTCTCTGTAAAAATGAATATGAATTCTTAATATTAAACTAGAATTGTAAAATAAGCAATGCATTACCCAAAATTGTTGATATTCTGGCGAAATAGACTCCAAATATAAAAGTCGATTCTCTAACAACCTCAGCCTCTCATAAATTTGCAAAGGCACTGGTCTGTCTAAACTCAACTGAAATTCTAAATTTTTTAGTCGTTCTTCTATTCCATTTTTAGGTGTATATTTTTCCAAGTATTCTAAGCTGTTTTGGTCTCGACTGTAGTTATTAAGTACCCTATCAACTGAAAAATTTATATATATATAAATTGAGGAAATTATTTCTACATTTAATAGTTATAAAAATAACTTAAAATTAGAAGAACGTACACTTTATTAGCTTTTGGTATTTTTTGCTAATTTTGGGATTTTTAATAATTTATTGTTTTTTTTTTTAATTTTGGTTTTTTAAAATTTAATCAATTAATTTCGCAAATTGTTTGCATACTTTCAAAAAGAAATGTTATGTGCAGGATTACGATTGGAGCATGCAAACAAACTGGTAAGACACTGTGTGTAAAAGCAAGAGGCGTTGCATCATAGACACAATGTGCGTGTAAACAGTTTGAGCGACATGCAAAACATAGACAGTTTAGTTTTGAGCTAAAGCAGAAATATTTTAAATCTTCAAAATTTCTACCAGTCGCCAGTCGCCAAACGACATTTTGTGTTAGAACAAATTAAATAATCTTTAAATCGTTCAGGATAGTTCTTTAAATCCTTCATTGTCATGCTTTGGTTATGCCTTTCTCTGTACTTATACACATTGTTTCTGTTGTTTATTTGATATTACAATATTAATTACACCATCACAATTAGCAACAAAAGCAACATCATATATAACATGGTTAACATGATGTCTTAAACCAAACAGTTGGCATGTTGAAATGTTGAGCACTCCTCGTGCCTAAAAATTGCGAGAAATTATAGTTGTCGGGCATATCTATAGACTCTTTCTGCATTTCACTATTTTAGATCATAAGTTACGTTCATTCAGTTTCACTCGCTATTAATTTGTATGATCAACTATATGATTCAAAACTGTGAGTAACTATTTACCTTAGGGGAATTATATTATCTAATTCCCCTAAAACGTTATGCTAATTTAAAAAAGTGATACCTATTTCATTGTAAACAGTTTATATAAATATTTTATTTAACTATCATCATAAATGAAACATTCTTATTTGTCTAAAACCAGCCATTTCGAAATAAAACAACAAAATTTCAAATAATTACCTTTGAGATGTCCTACAGAATCTTTCCTTTTTAAAAGAACAGAATCTATTCGAGCACATGAATCTTTATTTTCTATATTAGGTTGCCTTCGACAAAAATCTCTAACATTACTTCTATTAATTTCTTCTCTTTTGTGTTGAATAAACTTTTCTATTCGGTCAGAAATTTCTTCACTTGTAGCTTTAATTTGAATTAAATGTGGGGCTACATATGATGGTTTTACTTGTTGTAAAATTTTTGGTTTGAAATTGCGATTTATTGATGAGTATGTCTTAACTAAAAAAGAAACAATTATTTTTTATAAAAAATGTTATATTTTAGTGGTAATAGCATTTTTAAACAATATTTTAGATATAATAAAATTATTCAATTTAAACTCTCCAATATTGCACATTTTCTTGTACTTCAGGTAAAGTATAATTCAACGACAATCGAGCTATATCCCTCAGACCTACCGTTAAAAAGTATAGCCTAGAACTACAAACTGATCAGATGACCTTGTAAATACTTATTGTATGGGAGAAACAATACACATTTGCAAGGTTCCCTGACCCTGTTTCTCGGTTATACTTTCTAAGGTAAATCCGAGAGCTATGGCTTGTCGTATGTGGTTCAACTAAATTATACTTGATTGTACTATCCAATTTACAAAATTTAATTATCTATTACGATTTCATTGACATTGACCACGCACATTCTTTGTTTGCCTTCCATTCAGCTTTTTTGTCTGCCTCCTTATAAACCTCCTTCTTCCAAATAGGTACAGATTCTTTTACAGTATCAATACAATATTGTGTTGCTGCCAAAGCATCAGCTCTGTGAGGGGATGATATTCCTATAATAATACTAGCTTCTTTTACAGGAACAGTTCCTAATCTAAAATGAAAGTACAAGAAATAACTATTGAAATTTCAATATATAACAAATTCTTATGAATATAATATATTTTCAATTTTATATATTTTGAAACATATAAAATCAAATGTACAAATTCTGTACAGCATACTAACCACTAAAGACATATCCATGTCTGATGCAGACGTTAAGACCATTGGTGATCAAAATTTCAAATTCAAAATTTGGGATTACTCTAGTAAATTATTTATGGTATTATTACTGCATTCTTAAACTTGCAGTACTGGTAATAGGTGTTTAAGTGATTAAAAACAATCTAATAATTTTTTTAGACTCGATCTTTTAAAAACTGTATTTTAAGGTAGGAATACAAATAAAAAAAGAAAAAGTTGCATATATTTAAAGTATAAAAAGTAACCTGTAAATAACATTGCAGGTACAATTATTAAGACTGACCTTACATGTTTTGCAAAGTTTTGACGTTACATACTTGAAAACAATATTTCCGTTGCCAATATGATCACACACACTATTCACGATATTGTAAAATTTTATCTTTAACAGCACTAAGGTACAATATTTTTCCATTGTACGATAAAATTGAATAGGAACCTACTTTAATTCGAAATGTTATGTTAAATAGTTAATTTTCAATTTTAACCATAATTTCTGATAGATCTTCACTTAAGATTGTTTTATTCAACTAGTCTATGCCTATGAGCAGTAAATCAATATACCAAGGTGGCAAATAATTAGTTCAAGCTTATTTGAGCTATAAAGCATCAAATAGCACAGCCTTAAGATGTTTCTTTTTATAGGATTTAGTCCGATATAAATCAGATAACTATAACATATCTACTACTACAAAAATAACTACTGCAACCTACCGATGATAAATGGCTATATTCTCCACATTAGGCCACTTTGTTCTTATTTCATTACAAATCTTCTGCAATGCTTTTAAACCCATTGATTCATACGCTTCATATTCCAAATTTATCACAGTTTTACCATCAAAACTGTCTCTAGTAGTGCCTACAAATAATGAATTGGCACCACAGTTGGGAGAAGTTATTAGAACTGTTACCTCTTCCACTGATAATTTTTCATTTGAAAATTTCAAATAATCCATGTTTTTTAAAGAAATCATACATTTATCTTAAGCTAAAATAAAAAATTTGGTAATAATTTAAAGGTCGAGTAATACTTCAAGGGTCGGGTAATAATTCAAGGTTCGGTATTTACGTGTATTTGACAAATTTTTCAAATATTTAAAAATGCCAAAAAAGTAACATTATGAACGGTTTAATTACCAAAATATACCTGCGTGAAATCGGTTTCACACGGAATTTATAGAATAAATAATAATTATTATTATTAAGACCAGTAAAACGTCAACGAAACACTGGGTATGTTGCCATCTACTCTGCTGTCATAGAGGGGGGTTACTTATGTAGCAATAAAATGAAATAAACATATTTTTGAGCTTTTTGAGTTATATTTATGAGTAATTACATAGTATTTTTTGCGTCTTTACATTTATAAAAATCAAACAACCTTAAACCGCACCAGATCAGACCGAATCCACAAACACTTGTAACTATATAGACCAACCCTCTTTTTTGCGGTTTTGGTTTATATATATAAAAATAATACAACTACAATAGAACGTAGCCAAACTGACCAACGCTCTTTTTTAGCAACTTTAATTTATATTTATAAAAATGATACAACCTTAAACCTTAACCATCTTTTTGCAACTTTTTATTTATATTTATAAAATTGAGACAATTTTATACGGAATGCAAAAACCCGTAACTATACTGAACAACCTTCTTTAAACATGCCCGTCGGCCCAATATAATTCCAACTGTTAATAACCATTTACATCCATGTACGTTATAGCATGTGCGTTCGCACTCTATTTACATCTGGAGTAATTGGCAATGCCGCGGTCATTTCAGCTTCCCGATGCGTGACCGCGACCGGCATAGAAGATTTCCGGTTAGCGCCAAACGTAGGATTGTGGTTTTTTAATTAATTTCAGTGTTAACACTGGATGAAATTTCGGACAAAATAAGTGCATTTCATTTAGAAAAGTTTTCTTTAGCGGGAAGTATATAATTTCGATATTCAAATAATTCAGATAAAATTCATATTATTCAAAACCTTGTTTTGAAACGATTTCTGTTAATTGACATGGACGTTTTAGAATAGGTTCTCTGCAGGTGATATTCCCCTATGCCTAGAGGAAAGATTACGATAAGAGTTGGCACTCCTTGGTTTCACATAACCACACATAACCTGTAATTCTAACGTTGTCATTATGGCCGAAGAGGAAAATATAAACGGAAATTCGGATGAATTACCAGAGAAATCTCAGCAAAAGAAGACAGCTAAATACGATAGCGGTGCAGCCGACTTGGAAAAGGTTACAGATTACGCTGAAGAGAAAGAAATTTCACCTCAAGATGTAGCTGGAGCAATATCTGCTATAGGAGACAGGAGAAACAAAGACGTTTTAGAAAAACAGGCGCGAGAGAAAGAATTGCTTAAAGTATCTATTAAGAAAGAAGATGTGGATTTGATAGTGCGCGAAATGGAAATCTCGAGAACACTCGCTGAACGAACTCTTCGGGAGTATCATGGAAATATAGTCAATGCACTCATTGCTCTTACTAACTAAATTAATTTTATCTAAAAAATTTTGTACAAGTATATCGACTTGATAAATTTAAATATAATTGAATACTACAACTATGTTTAATTTCTAACCTAGTGACATTATTTCAAATTTATTTAAAAAATATTACGTATATTCTTGGAACAATCCTGAATTAAATAAAAATATATGGTAGATTTTTAAATGTGTTTAGATATTGATAAGAAATGTGGTAATTAACATTCTATATTTACTTATACGTATCTGATTTTATTGTTTATATCTAGAGTACGATCTTGCCAATTTAATTTATTATCTATTGTTATTCCTAAATATTTGATCGTCTTTAATGACTTGATACCTTGACAACTACAGTATGAATTTGAACTTTTGATAGTCATAAATTTGAAATTTATTGAACTAGTTGTTTTCATATGGTGACTGTTTAAAAAAATAATAAATAGAAAATATTTCCTATTATCTGTAATGTAAAAAAAAGGAAAGCAATTTGCAAACAGAATTTGTTCAGTTCTTGTTTTTTGTTTCAAAAAATGATGAGTATTAATAAATATTATTTATTTTTTGCCATTAATGTATCTTAATCCTTTCCGATCCTTTGTCGGAATATATCCGACAAAATATTTCATTAAGTGGTAGAGAAAAATGTTTTTTTGGCTACTAGAAGTTGGTGCGGTAAATAGCTTCATGCTATATAATCAAGACAGAAAGCGGAAGAACTTGAATACAGTTACGCACAAAGCATTTCGAAAGGCGTTAATTGCACAGCTTGTTGGACAAATCCGAAATGTTAAATCGCGAAAACGAGGAAGGCCCTCAACCCAAGATGATGAAGATAGGCTAAGTGGAAAACCTCACTTCATGATGAAAAATGAAAACAACAGCACTAAAGATTGTGCAGTATGTAGTAATAGAAAAGTTAAAAGGCAAAGGCGGGAGACCGTATATTTTTGCGAAACCTGCTCAAGAAAGCCTGGGTTACATCCAGGTTTGTTTTAAAAATTACCATTCCTTGAAAAAATATAAATCTAAGTTGTTCAAAAAGATATTATTTAATAATATACAAATAAACTTCATTAAATATAACTTACAAAATATATGTATTTTTTTCATAAATTAAACCAGACCTACTGGAGAAACTTCATGAAATTTTATTGGACCGCAAAGGATTAATTGTTATAAAGAAATTGTAAATAAAAAATTAATTAGAAAATTTCGGAAAAGTGACTAAAAATTTGTATTTGCCAAACTTTTAGTTGTAAGGGGCTCGTATATGTTTTAAGCTGTGAATTTGACTTCTTTTACCTTATGGCTTGGAAAGAATATGTTGTAAATTTGACAAACAAAACTGCTCTCTTGATACAGGCCGTATGATGTTAAAAAGTTTTTCTTAAACTGTATATATATATATATACAGTGCATTTATTTTATCATTGGCCATAGGGATTTACATGGAAAAACTTGTACCTTATGTTAGTTAGAT
>JAUIMW010000600.1:0-16206 GCA_033557785.1 Enochrus cinctus
GAATGCCGGGAGGCACCAGTGTAAACGAGAGGTAAGGATTTCGCCCGCTCGATCCTGAACCCAGTTTTGTCGTTTGCCTCATTTAAATACTTGCATGTAAAATAGACGCGCAAATATTCTCGTTTCCTGTGTAAATAAATATATCAAAAATTTTCATTTTTTAATATTGTTGTTTCTTATTTACAGTTTTTTTAAACAACATTTTTGACATATTTACTTAATTGATTACTATATTTTTTTTTAAAGATCACAGTGATTAATATATAACAAAATACAATTTGCAAATTTTGGTAAAGTATTTCGATTAGTTTCATAGCATTTTGCTATAAAATATTCCAAAAATAATCATTTATTTAATCGTAGTATTCATTAAGAACAACTTCCAAAATTACTTCGGCTTCTATGGTCGAAATATTAAATAAATCTTGGTTTAGTCAACTCCCAGAAAATTTATTTCAGCAATTAAAATAATTGTTGAATATAAGGAAAGAATATTTTTAAGTATCAAACTTAATGAGTTTATGAAGCGACTGTCATAATTTTATTGGAGAATTGCGGCAAAATTAGTAAGAAGCCTTCTTAGCTTAATGCCTCAATAACTCACGCAAATAACAAAGGAGATAATCGGATAGTTTTAAACGTGCCCAAATGACGAGAAATATTAAAGTTTTATTGTCTCGTTATGTATACACGCTTGCGACGAGCCAAAATAGTTGAAAACTGCCAACCTAATTAATTTCCAGATTTAATTAAGGGAGTCAAGCTGTTTTCGCACAGTTTTACGCCGCCCAAATATTTCCACCCTGCCCGCGACCAGCTTCATGGAGTTCCCCAATGTAACATGCTTGAATTAACATCACGTGACATTAAATAAGCTTGTTAGGGCTTTTTGTGATAAAATTACCTGCAATATACAAGAGGTATTTTCTATTAAATTTCAACAAGAAGCATTTGTTTTGCTGGGTAGAATTTTGTGTAATTATAATTTATGCAAATCTAACTTTTTATATGTATCAAGATGACACCATAGTGGTACTAAAACAGGCAGAAGAAGGAAAGGCGATAATAATCTCCATTTATTTTACACTTCTTTTCGAATTCACGTTAGTTAATTTTGCCAATGGGTTATTAGCAATGCAAAACATGCAGTAAGCTATTAATATAAATGCAAAAATAATATAACTAATAACATTAAAAATTTATTAAGGTATAGTACAAGCGTGTGACAGTGATTTATGGAAGTATGGAATATAGCAGACTTCAAAATTCAGGATTCAGTGTTTAAACATTTTTTACATAATATGATGAAAATTAATTCAGAATATACAGTAATTGTCAGTTCATTTAGATTTTGTAGGTAGTCCTCTTTTACTTTTGGTTTACGCGTGCAAATAAAGGTGGCATTTCTGTAGAACAAGGCTTAAACCTGCATATTGCCGTTAAACAGGTAGACCGACCGGAACAGCAAACACTGCCCGCAAAGTAGGATAAAACAAACGTGGAAAACAAACGTAGAAATTTAATAAATTCCTCTGTAAACAGCAAACCGAAAATACGTTACCACGAAAGGAGGGAATATTTCTTTTTTTATTACTCGAGAAGTTACTGCAAGTACTCCGGAGTTTTTATTGTTCGTACGACTGCGGAACATTTCTAAACAAGCTGGAAGTGAATTTGTTTAAACTTCTTTAAAACAAGCATTCTTGATACTTTTTTTCTGAAAAAGGAATTGCGTTCATTGAGAGTTTAACAATTTGCGCCATAGAAAAATAAAAATTTTTACGTTTTCTTATAATTTTTCCTTTTACATAAATCTCTTAATAATTAAGGTGTACATTTACAAAGTGATGATTGTGCACAGTTATCCTGGGGTTGTTTTTAGTACGACATGAACATTCGCTCGAAAATATTTACACACACATATAACTTGAGGGAAGATTTTTTTTCGAAAATTAAATAAAAATATTGGGTAAAATATATACTAATAAGAGTATCACCAATGGTTTTGACATTTAATGAGAGTGGACGGTGCATATTTTAATTTTGGCTTTTGATTGGACCAATGGTTCTATATAAAATTTTAATAAAATATTGGGTGTAAGTATATATTCATCATAGATGAATAATATACCTTTATCTTTTGTTGTATTTACTTCCCCCTTTTTTCAAAAACTTTTTTGCAACTTCCTTAATTTTCTATCGTGTACTCTATGCGCAATGTGGAAAACATTTCGAAACATCGTAATAATTAACATCGTATACTGCGAAACTTTCTCGGAAGTTGAACATTTAGTTACTCAATTGTGTTTTCTGATTGTACTCAGAAAAAGATTTATTTGATTGTTTGTTGCCTTATTCTGTTTATATTTATGTTGTAGATATTTTACAGTATCTTGTTTAGCTAAGAATCTAGAACCATGTTAATTTTGAAAAAAAAAATCAAGCAGACTCGAGGATTTTTGTCCACACTTGAGTTGCTAGTACCTACGTCAAGTGACGAATAAACTTTTTTGTCCAAGTTTGCGACTCACCACTTAAAATTATTACAATAAATGGCGAATATGAATATGAAATCTTAAGTATCATTATATATTTTATGGAGGTATAACGTAACTCGCAGAATAAGAAAGACAATTCATCCGTTCTGATCCAATAGCATCTTCAAATTAAAAGTAGTAGTATAATTTTTAAATAATGATGCTACACACCTTATATTTAACTTGTATTTGCGTTATCTATGATACCGGGAATATTTGTGTTAATTATAATTCTTAAAAAAATATTTGCACCATATTTATACAGTCCTTATCGTAGGGTAGTTAACAATCCGCCTGTATAAGTGGCAGGTAGAATAAATCTGACTTTAGATTTAGCAATATGTAAGAGTTAAATTTAATATATGTTCAGTCTTTTGAAAATAATACATATTTTGGAATGGTGTTTTGAATACTTACTTCAAATATGGGAGCAAGAACAAAAATTCTATTTTAGAAATAAATAAACTACTCTCACGTCACGTTTTTATGGAGCAAGTCTCATGAGGAATTCAAAATGCAGTAAAACCAAAACTTGAAACTATGCTTATTGTTTCTTGTTATAAAAGTGCAAATAATATTAAATTATTTGAAATTATATGATTATTTTGTTTTATTCAGTTGTATGGTTAATTTTTAAGCATTTAAAACCAAGTCAAACATAAGTTTGGCGATTTTTCCTGAAGAAATATTTCAAATTAAAATAATAGAACTAGTAATATTTAACAACACGTGTAGGCCAGCATTAAATGTAAGAGTTTATAGATGAGTGTAAGACTTTTTCCAAAACTGTGTTGCTATATGTAAGAGAGTTAAGTAGACTTGTTATTGCTAATTTTTCTTAGTTGTGACACATTAATTCTACAGTTAGATGAAAAGATAGATTTATCGATAAAATACAATACAGTGAAGTGAAGTTATGAAAGAGTGCTAAAAATTGGACTTTTAAGAACTATAATCACGTAATTAATTTAACTATTTAGCTTTCTACTACTTTTTTTAATAGAATCATATTTTTTTATCATATGTTAAACTATTTTTATATTAATTCGAGTTTTAAAATAGTTTATGATAGTTAATATTTAAACCAGTGTTTTAAAATATCGTTAGCAACCAATAACATTATATTTTGAAACACAATTTTATATGATCCATGTCTATGCGTATTTATTATATCAACACTGTGGTCAAAAAGTCATTCAACCAGTTTCACAACTACTAAAGTTCAAGCAGTTCTCCTTACACGGTGCAGAAATGAAAAGGTAGCAATTCAAATTAAATTGATTACCTCATAAGCTATATTAATACAGTTTTTTCCATTTAAAAATGCAAATATTGGGATTTCAGAGAAAAAAGTTCTTAGGCTATTTTGGACTTTGGTAATTAGAATGGGCGATTAAAAGTATACATTTTAGCTTATTTATAGGCACGGACGGGGTACGATTGATGTGCTTTAAAATATATTATATAAGATTTACTCCAATGACCGATCTGATAGAGCTATAAGAGAGGTATCCACAAATGAAACTATACTGAGCGCTTTGAATAACAATTATTTCTGTTTAAAGTGCCATTTATTTAAGAAAAAAATCAAAAAGTAAAGAAACAAATTTGTAATAAAATTTCGTCCCATATTACCCCCCAAAAGTGCACAAAGAATAATAAAAAATAATATTGAAGCTTCCTTTTATATAAGAAACAAATTTTCATTCTGGACTTTTTTTCCTTCAATTAATGGTATGTTACTCTTGAACACTAAAAAGTAACTCAACACAGAAGATGATATCATTATCATTTGTTATTAGTTTAAGAATATTTGTAAAATATATTTTCCAATAAAAAATCAACAAAATTGCTACATAAAAACTTTCTAATTCATCTCAAGATTCGATTCAAGGAACGTGATCTTACCCGTGATATGTCTACAACCCATTTTTTAACATTTTAAATCCATAAATCTATCGTACCTTTCATGGTAGGAAAAGAAAGTTTCATAAAGTTTCAATATATTAACAACTTTTTTATGAGAAAACTGCATCAATTTTGGACTTGTAGAATTATATTATGACAAAAAGTAGTATCTTTCTCGAATGTTACCAGATTCTGCAGTGTACTGTGGCTTGGTTGATCACACATTTTTTAAGAAAAAAAAACTATATAACTTTCAACTAAATGTTGAGTCGAATTTATCAAATTTGGTGATAATATCTTTTAGGTTACTAAAACTATTTGGAATTATTATTGTTTTTTTGTTATAAAATAACCTTAAACCTTATTCCTTTTACAAAATTTAAATTGCTTATAGGACATTCATTTGCAGTATTTTTTCACGATTCAAAATTTTCATAGGTTTGTTCATTCTTTATCTTATTTATTATTTTAATGTTGATGTTATTAACATTTTCAAGTTAATGGTCACATCTGGAAATAATCCATATCATTTACCAATATCTCAACTATAATTAAACTATGTCTAGCTATGTATAGGATAGGTAGAATTGGAAATTATTTACTACTTTCTTTCTACAAGGAACTTCTCAAAATCAATCTTTGAGCTATATTTTAACATATAATCAAAAGCACTACAAAGTAATTCTATATCTATTCTTTTCAATACAGTCAAGGTATTTTAATATTACAAATTTATTTTCATCTTTTTACAAAACTCAAACAGCACTTTTAATAAGCAATATATGCTAATTGCAAGATATTGCCCAGATCCATTAATTTTTGTATCCTTCAATGTGATGCCACCGAAAAGAATGAGATTCAGGTATCCAATTTCTCCGCATGAACACATTGGCGAGTCATTTAAACCAAACCTATGCATTAATACCGGAGTTTTCACAACATTTGACCTTTCTACAACTTCTACAACAGAATACAACAAACTCTCTACCCAGATTATAGTCATTTTTGAACCTCGGTTTTAGAGATACTTTATTATTTATTTCACCAATTCTTTTGGATTTTGTTAAAGTAGCTTGTCTAAAATTATTTTGCCATTCCGTCATCATTTCTTCCTTTCTGTATCTTTCAAATCTTCTAAATTCCAGAGCTGTGTTGTGTACAAAATTTAAATCCGTGCCCCTTTTTACTGGTGTATTACCCTCAATACTAGAGTGACTGGGAATCCGAATAAACCGCACATCCAAACCTTTCATCAAACAGTTTCCCATAGTATTTTTGATCTGATTAAGGCTTTTCGATGCCAAAGGATGGACACCAAGTGATGTTAATACCCCTTTAGAGCCCGAACATATAAATGACTTTTCAGTACCTATACTGAAAATAACTCTCAGACAGGTAAGTATCGCATGTGTTTCAGCATCAAATATTGATGACCCGTTCGGCAGATTACCAGAGAGTCTGATATTATCATCTCCAGGATAGATAGCAAAACCAACCCTATCATTAATAATCGAGCCATCGGTAAAAAATTTGGAATACCCTTCATACATTGTATTCATAATGTTCTTAAAATAAATATTAATATCAGGTATCATAAGTTGGACGCCTAGTGGTGTCTTAAAAGAAGGGGGAAGAGTATCAACTATAATTTTAAATTTCCTTTTATTTTCAATAAAGTTATCCAGAAACATAGGATAATCATTTTTTCTCTATATAGTGGAGTTTTGAACATGAATCGCTCCTCTCGTTAAGTATATTCTAAGTGTTTTCCCTCCAATTTGAATATTTTTATCAATAAACTCTCTGCACAGAAATCTTGCTCTAATTTTTAATGGCGGGAGACCCGCCTTAACAACAGCAAAATTATTGGGAGAGTTCTTCATCAAACCCAGATATATTTTAGCGCCCCTTGCCTGAATACTGTCAAGTTTATTCCTTAATATTCCTTATTACTTAATAAAAATTAACCATACTCTAAATGAGTTCTCACTTTACTCTTATAAATGTTGATAAGGATGAGGGATCGCCCCCCCCCCCAGGTGATACCACACAATGCCTTTACTATATTCAGATTTCTGTTGGCTTTTATCTCCATATTATCAATCATTCTATCAAATATAAGCTTATTATCCAATGTAATGCCTAAATACTTAAAATTTACCACCCATCTTATAGCAAAATTCTCCACTTTAATGTCTGGCAGTACAACCCTTCTTTTCGATCTGGAAAAGTACATCGCTTTTGTTTTTTCAATAGATAGAGATAGCCCCAAATTATCTAAATTCGCACTGACCTTTTCACTTTCTCTATTAATTTTTCTACAAAGGGTATGACAATCAGCATGTAAGTGAATTAGGGCTAAATCAACAGCAGAGGCTACCAAGGTACCCTTAATCCCTTCCCATACTTTTAGCACATAAAAATTAAATAGCATAGGGGTAAAAGGGCTACCTTGTGGTAGCCCTTTAATGGGTTTTCTGTAGCTGGTGTATTTATCGCCTCGAAAATAAACCTTTCTATTAGTTATAATATTACTTATGAAGGAAACCCAGTAAGAAGGGATGTCCTCAGCGCAGAGGTTGTCTGTCAGAATCTTGTGGTCCACATTGTCATAGGCCCCTTTAATATAAAAAACATGACCACTGTATTCTTGTTTTCCGATAGCGCATTGATAATTTCACTGACAAAGCATGTTATTGCATCCGCAGCGCCTTTGCCCTGGCAAAAACTGTACTAAGTGTCTTTAAGCAGGTTTCTTTTATTTAAGAACCACGTCAATCTGTTAACTACCATTCTCTCCAAAACTTTCAACAAACAGGACTGCAGTGCAATCGGCCTATAACTATTCAAATCATCTGGGTCTTTTCCAACTTTAGGAATGGGACACACAACATTTCTTTTGATAAATTCAGGTACCCTACCATCCAACAGATAGTTATTTTACATTTCCAGAAGTTTCATCTTTGCCAATTCAGGAAGCTGGAAAAGGATATCATTTGTAATACCATTTATCCCAGGATTAGTGGTCTTTTCTTAACGAGTTGTTTAGTTCATCCATTGTAAATAATTTAATCTCCCATTGGTTATACTCATATTAATATTCTAGGGCTGGCCCTATAGGACAAATATTGCCTAAGAAAATATTTTGAAAGTTTTCGATAGATGTTTGGTTTGAGCTATGGTTACTGAAACCATATTTGAATGTATTTAAATTGTTCCATAGATTTTTGTATGCTGTTTCTCTACCAAAGGAGGAAGCAAATTCCCTAAATGCACTATTTTTTTTTTTGACTTTCACTATATTACGAAATTTTTTATTAATAGCAACAAGTTTATTCTCTAACTCCAGGCAGGAGTTACTAAGGAAACTTTTTTCTGTCTCTCTACGACAATCTGACCAATTGTCACATTCTTCATCTCACCGCAAACACGGTTTAAACTTTTGTGAAATTTTACTCTCCTAAAAATGTGGAACGCTTCACTATTTTGCGTGTCATCCTTGCGCAGGGGCCATACTAATCTTCTCTGTATCGTTCCAATTTTAGTATATGTACCGCCGAAGCAAGTACAATCTCTAGATGTTAAGATGAGAGATATAAAATTTTTGAAATCTGAGATAAATATTACAAATCAACTTATGCCATCTAAAAGAGTATTCATAAAATTTTTTCAATAGATAACTTATACTAAAGAAACTGAGAAATTTTCCGTTCAATAATAAAAAATCACAAGGTTCTTGCGTATTTTTGAAAGTTTTTTAATTACTAATTAACCTATTACATATTGCAGTCTAATGAGAACGAACCCGCTAGTTTTTTTAGCATATAGAATGTAATGCTAGATGTTAATTGTATAAATGTTAAGGCAGAACTAATAGAATTTTGCCAACTTACAGGAAAACTTAAATTCAATATTGAATCTAGCTTTTCATAAGCAGCGATATACTCCATTGTACGTAAAAATTTGTACTTCAACTTTCCAGTCGCCAAAGAAGGTTTTCTTGTAAAAGAGAATTTATATTTAGACTTATCTTAAAAATTCTATTTAGCGTAAATGAGCAAGAAAGTAAAAAAGTTGTCACGTCGGAGAGTTTCCCAAATTAAAATGTTTCGCTAGAGCAGAACAATAGGGAATGAACCGACGGAAATATCATTAGACAAAAGGCCTTCGAGATGGCGAGGTAGATGTTTCGTGTACCTACCAGAGCGGTAGCGCATCGGCGCAAAAGTTATCTCAGGCCGCTTTCTGATTTTCATCCGGCCGAATACATGAATACGTTACACACCCTCTAATGCCTCAGTCAACCTAATTCCCCACTGACAGATTGAGAGGATCTGCGTCAGACTTGACCAAAATTACACTCCGTTGAATATGTGGGGGTAGTTCACCAAGTAAAAAAACCCCATGGCTTGTGGATGATTCATATATATATATATATATATATATATATATATATATATATATATATATATAATTTTAAAATATCTCATATTATTTATAAAAAAAATTCAAATAAATTGTATCTTTTAAAGACACACAATTTGTTTAAGTATTCTATTTTTAAGTAATTTCTGCTTTGAGTATCATGCTTATTTTAAAATTCATGGTGAACTGCTAAAATAAGCATTATAAGGAAAAATAAGAACTTCTTTTTTTGCGGAAAATTGGTTTTAGGGAATTTATTTCTGAGGAGATATTAATCTCAAGTTCTTCATTCACAAGTTTACAATTGCCAATGTTGCAATCAATTACACAACTTTCAAAAGCTCTTTGGTGCGCCGTTTCTTATTAAAACTTTCTATTTGTATATCTTTTTTGTGTATCAAGTGAAACCTTTAGACCCTATTCTGTTTTCTTACGAGAAATACTTCTTTGCGGAAGAATGAACTTGCTAAAAACTCGTAAACTTTTTCTCGCCCGAGAAAGTTTCCAATATATAACCTTAAGTTAATATATATATCGCCCACCTGTATAATGTTCGTTTTTCTTCTTCCCGATTCAAGTGGAAGAGATTTTATCGATCACCTTACATAAATATTCAATAACTTTCCGAACATCTGAACATAAATGAATTGGAGTAAGTCTTTTATAGAATATGGTGTATGTATGCAATTTTGTGTGTATTGTTTCTTTTCCTCTTTTATATTTTTTTATAAAAATTATCATAATAGAAGCCTTCAATAAAAACATTTTGAAGAACAAGTTCATAAATTACTTTATTTTTTCCTAGTACTTTTACATTAGTAAAAAAATCTTAACAATGCATTATTAGTTTTACCCGATATATCTCAACATTATAAAATAACGTAATGGCAAAAATAATTCATTGAATAAATATATTTGCTCCTAGTAACAGTAGAAGACTACATGAAAATAAAACATAGATACGTTTCAAATCTTTTATTTTTATGCAATGTGCTGGTATAGCCAAGTTGAGGACCAATGCAGCGAGATAATTGCTCGTAATGCGGTTCATCAATTTCATGCGTTAAAGTTCAGGTTGGTTGAGAGCTACAGAAACTACGTAGTTTAGCCTAGTACCAACTGATGAAATGACAACAAAATGTACTGTTAATAACTAGAGATTCTCCCTTTGCTTTAATAAAACTTCCATGCAAACATTTGGAATTGCCCACTGAAACAATTACATAGGATACAATTTTTAAACAATAGTAACAACGTACAAGTGATATTAATATCCACTGAAAAGTTTTAATTTGATTAAAATTTGTAAAATAAAATCTACCTGCGATTGATAAAAAGGCATTCTATCTAGCTTTTTAATTTACAAATTAGTAGAGTTTAAAAATATTTATTTTTTCTTAAAAAAGTGTAAAACTTTTATGATTTCATGTCAAATCAGGTAGAATATTTCTCTATTAGTTATTTGGTAATACTATGTAAAATTCACCAGTAAGAAATAATTTTTCGTGGTAACATTTGCAATGGTCATTCTCACTTCGTAAATGTACTCTCAAATAGAAACCATCTGATTAAAAAGTCAACTTATTGTTTTTGCTTGTCATTTGCTCTCATATAATAAAAATATTGATCAAATAGTATACATATGTATATTTTTATGCGTTTTCTTTATTCAAAATTTTTATTTTTCTATGAATGTGGGTGTACCAGGATAACTTGTACAAATTAGCCCATATTAAACATCCTAAAAATCATGCCGAGTCCGCAAATTGCAAATATTCGCATGTTATAGCAGAATTTAACATGTATAGACTTTAGCAGACAACTACGTCTTGAATTAATTATTTATACTGTTTTGATACAGATAACTTTTTTTGTAGCACACCAGATTATGAGTAAAATTAAAAAAAGATCACATAACATCGCCATTTAAGATACAGCAATTATTAAAATCCAACAATAAGATACTCACCTCTCTGTTGGATTTTGCACTACTTAAAATTTTAAACCAATTCCGCCTTGGCATGAAATTAATAATCAAGCTTTCAAATGAAATGAAGTAAGAAAAAACAATATTTATTACTACCACAATGCAACAAAAATAAATGGACATATTCCCTACACATGTGTAACGCGTTTGCACAAAGGACATATATTTTATGTTTTAAATTTCGAAATGCGGTGAATACGGAAAGATGCAGGGTGAGTTCAAGCACAACAAAATAAAATCAAAGTTATATATAGGAAAAGCTGGAGCCCAAAAATCCCTAGAATTTCCTTTTGTCGCATTCTTTTTTTATTTCTTTCATAATAAATGAGTATTTGCTTTTGGAAGCCGGCTACAAAAGGTATATCTATGGCAAGATACATACTGTACGAACACAATATGTGGTTCTCTAAGCATATTAATAATGTATTAGCAAATATGTTCTAGTTTACATTTCGCTCAAGCTCTCCACTGCAAGACCTATATATTCAGTGTATGTGGAACAACTCTTACAGTATAGTATGCGTAACTTTTTATCTTTTCTTTGTGCATATATTAGGCTTACGAAGAGAATATACGACGACATGAATTTAGGTCAGGGATGCACAAACTTTTTCGATAGCGGGCTAGATAGTAAAAATTTAAAGCACTCGTGGGTAAAATGAGCCCGAAAAGCAAAGCTGACAACTACGAAAAAATAATAAAAGCGAAAACGGACCAGTTTTCACGACGGAATTTATTTACTTATGTGCCCGCCTGAGCAATTTTGTTACTTTTTCTACAAATTGCTATTTCCTATAAAATAGAAATGTCCGTTTGCCTTATTTAATTTTAGTCATTCAATTATTGTTGTAAAAACGAACCTATTTTAAACATAATATAAATATTATACTTACAATATTGTTCCAACTTATAATTAAAATACGTACCTGAAACAATAAGAAATACATTAATGCTATAAATAAAAGAAATTGGTCAATACTTGAATCTAACCTATTTGTAAAGAGTTTTTCCAGGAAAGAAAAGGAAATTCTTGTTAAAATACATTGTAAGTATAAGCAAGTTTCCTTTTCCCCAATTGACTAGATTTATCAAACCTTTCTAGCAATGTGACATCTATTATTACGTCTATTATTTGGAATATGTAGCTACTTACATTATGACACTGATATTTTATTTCCAAACTTGGAATGTGCTAAATTTAGTCAAACCCTTCGCTAAATCAAATATTCACTAGCTGCACCAAATGCACACACGTGCAAGTATGTAATATTTGTGACGGTAAATCTGAAATTCTAATAGTAGGTAGGCATTTTCTCACTGAAAGTTGTATTTCATGCATTCGTCGGATACCGTTGAGTTTTTGGGGGCAAACGAACACAATAGATTTCAATTAGAACTATTACCGTAAACATTATTTATGGTAATATCAGCGGAGTTTTGTGAAAAGCGATAAATTAAAACACACAACGCGCGGGAGCACGTTCCATCGTTTATAGTGCTAAACAGTAGCTTAAATTCATTTCGTGTGAAATTTCTGCTGACGCTTAAAGTTGCATTATAAATGCAAGTTTATTATCAAAATGCAAAGCTGCAGCTCCTAAATGTGTCCCTTAATGCATCGCCACTTTAATGACTTCCTCGCCTGAATTTAATGCAAGTAAACTTTCAAATTACATACTTTGAGAGATTTACCCCTCCACCGATATTAAATTAAATATGTCTTATTAGCCCTTCTTAATCGACGAAACGACATAGTCGTTGTTTTGGTTCGTGCACCCACTTATACTCTTTGCGGAGGGCTTCAACATAATAATTCTTAGGGGTCCCTTCCCCACTTGATAATAACTTCGCCGTTCTGTCTTAGAAAGCTCATCATCTTGTCAAATAAACAAGATCTGTAGAATTTTTTGTTTGCTATTATTTCACGGAAATTGCAGTTGTAAAAATGAGGTGGGACAATTATTTGTCTTTTGTCATATTATCTCGGTATCCCTACTGCACATTTATATTTTTATTTAGTAAAATTCTTATTATCTTACAGAAAAAAAACAAATAAAATTTAACATGGAAATACTCGCTTCTTGTCACATTTAACGCCTAAAGCAATTAAAATTTAATACGGTTTAAACTAATTTAAAACTACATCTATTAATTAGCAGCAACTATACTTCAAACAATTACAAAATCCTTTTTCCCTGGATCTCAAATTTTCAGTTTTGAAACAAAAACACCATTTCTTTAAATAACATATGGTTGAATCATAGCTGTTAATAGTTTTAGTTCTCCTTTTGGCATAATGAACTTTCCTAGTTCCGTTTTTTAATTTTTAGTCGGTGGCAACTTCCAAATAACTTATAGTTAGTATCATTAAAAATAACTTTTTAGTTATGAATTTTACAATATGGCACTAAAAAATATGCCTAAAAATAATACTGTATGCGTGGGACAAATGTTCAATACATAAAGACTACAAGTAAATTTTGATTGGAAAAGTAAAGTAAAAGTTTTGTCGATTGCGGTAAGTGGGAAACGCATGTACCACATTTAAAATAACAAAAGTCATTTCCTCTGTTTTAGTTAGTACATTGAATTGAGTACACAACCAACATTAGCTCAATTTAAAATACGAAGGGTAAATAGCACACGCATGTTCCATTTAGATAATTCAACTTTGAGCAATAAATACCTAATTCCCCTGGTAGGTACACATAGTGTTCCCCAAGTGAGCACACACACATAATCCGTTTTATAAAACCCCCAACTACATAAATGAACGAGCAAATGTACGCACCAAAATAACAACTATCTCATTCAAGTGATTAAGATAGGCTAATTAGACATATTTAATTTAATATAGTTAAGGGGTTAGGCCTTTCTAGGGTATCTCAAAATTTTCCCATGACTATGCAGAGGAGATATTGCTGTTAAAATTTACATAAATAATTCGGTGGCCGGATTTTACACGAAGAAGATTGTTAATATGTAAGATATGTGTTTTAACAAAGGCATTTGTTGAATATCTTGCAGACTTTAGTAGTTGCTTTGGGGAAACTAAAGTACTTTAAAGGGTCTTTATCAGATCGTGTATTTGAGACACTTAAGTTCTAGAATCCTCGGATAGCTGACAAGCTTAAATTTAAATTGGAATAACTTTTCATTCTCAATTAAACCGCCAGTAATTCCAAGTATGTTTACCATACGATATAAAATATTATGGATTAATGAACAAATGAACTTGCTAATATATAAAAATAAATCGTCTTACATAAGAAAATTTCCAGAAATCACAGACATTTCATGATCACATTGTTTTATATTTATATTATACTGTGGATTACTTTACATAGGTTTTATATTAAAAAACTACCTATTTAATTTGTAGATAGATTTTCCTTGAGGTCAATATGATTAGAGAAAGTGTGCGTTTTTACATACATTCAGACTAAATTTAATTTTTTTTTATAAAAACCTATCATAATATTCAATTAACTTCTATGAGATCCTATATCAAATTACGAGATCTAAGCACTTGCGAAAAACTTGCATCTGAGAGAGATTTTAGGCTAGCGCAAGAAAGTTTTCGGTAACTTGCAAAAAGGGTTTTAGAGCGATGTGCACATTTTTTTTCTGCCATATTTTAGTCATTGGATTGAATACTAACGGATACAAAATTTTAAATTAAAAATTTAAATATATTAACATTGACACGTTTTTATTGTAAAAAATTCTTCGGTACATGACGTTTCCAATGATACCAAATTAACTGTGTAATAGTTTGTAATAAGAACGAAAATTTAAACATATATCTTGTAGGGTTTCTTTAGTGAAAATTTTATTTTTAATGAATTAGAAAACCGTATAGATGTTTATAAAATGTTATAAGTAGAGAGGAAATTATTAACATTAATTTTAATTGGTAAAACATTGATATCACATTATACTTGATTGAATAAAATCAGTGGAGGCAAGTTATAAAGATTTAAAAATCTGCATATATGCCATCAAAAATTAAAGAAATCATTTTGTTCAAATTTGAAACAATGAATTTTTATGATTAAACTAACATTTTGTTGAATTTTGTGTATCTAATTTCCTCCCACCCTGTATAATTTAAGGTAAGCTAATGTTTTTTTTTTTTTTTTAATTTGCAATTATGATTTATTTTAAATATAATTTTGGTAATTTCATAATTATTAATATTAGATTCTTAAAGCATTTTCACATAAAATAAATCAACCATCAAAGTGACTGGAGGTATTAAATATAAGCTCTTAGAGTTAAAAATAACAATTTACTTTTATTCGGTACACAACTGCAAACTTTTCAAAAATATGTCATTTCAAAGTCAAATACAAATGTTTTATGGTTCTTTCTTATTCTGCAGAACATACAAGAATAAGTTGCTTGAAATGAAAATGAGTTTTCTTTTCTCTTTTTGAACATTCATAGTGAAATATGACCTCCATAATCATAACAAAGTGCAACAAAAATTGTAACGCATAGTAGCATATGACGGGTCGTATTCGTTTACGACGTAATCTGTGGAAGTATATGAAAATATGCCGTGCTTATTTTATAAAAGATGCATGGTAAAATTGCAAACATTTCCTCATATGAATCCATTGAGAGAAGGTGTAACCGCAGACACAGAGGAACTCTTATATTCCGACAAGGTACAAGGCGACGTATCTCTAAGTAATGCTGGTGTTTAGAGGGTTTCATCCTTGCGCGTATGAATATTAATGTCGAGGGATTACCCCTGGCAGATGAGTTAATGCCCTGGGGAGACACCGTACACGCAGAGTGCCACTTTTTATAACTATTCCATATTTTAGTCTCTAAACTCGCTAAATTGTACCACTCCTGATCATTAATATTTATGTCTAATGGGCAAGCGCACGTGTTCCGAACAAGTAGAAGTTTGTTTTCGCTTGGGCTCTAGACGAGTTCAAATGGTTGAAGTACTTACTTCCTTGCGAACCGATGTGAAAGCTTTAAACTTTTATACCTAATCAAAGAAGCTTGCCATGCCAAAGGGAATATCAAAAGTTTCTTTGCATTTAACTAATTGACGGAATTTCAAAAGTTTATTGCCAAGCTAAAGACCCTATATTTAAATTATTTTCAATTAAAATTTTGGTAAATTCTGAATATAATTTGTATGTATGTAGGTACAACATTTGTATAGAATATTATAGATTTATTAATACTTCGTTCGTTTGCAATACAACACTACAATTTTCTTTTTTTTTTTAATTTGTTTAAAGCACTGCATGAATTACATAACTAGAAATGAAAAAATAAAGAGAAATTAACATTATTAAAAAAAAAAATTAATTACAATTACAC
>JAUIMW010000601.1:0-16197 GCA_033557785.1 Enochrus cinctus
CTTACCGGTAATACAACCCGAGGCAATTTGCCGGATTTTTAAGAAAAAATTGTTTCATTATTGCAATGACACCTATACGAAGTTGCCAAAGACAGGAGGGGTATAAACAACTGCAGGAAACTGTAATTTCGTAGTTACAGGAACCTTTGTTACCACTGACTGGGACCCCAACATCAAGAACTTCTCTCACAGAATTACCAGGTATACCAAGTGAGCGTTAAGATACAAATGTGTCGATAGGAAGCATTTGTTGTGAACGAGCCTTAATTTTTTTGTATGGCTGGTATGACATCCGTTAAACATATTTAATATACATCAAGTCATTGAACAAACAACGCCATATTTTTTCATCGTGTTAAAAAAGTCGAATTTTGTACCAAAAAGTGATGATTTGCGGAAAGCATTAATTTTATGTCTTCGTTTGAAGGAAAGTGTTTCAGAGTCGCATTGAAAGTTCCACAGCAAACAGTTTCTGGTCGTTTTAAGGGTATGGGAAAGATCTAAAAGTGTGGAAAATGGGTGCCACATGCATTGAACGAAAGACAGATGGAAAACCAAAAAAACACTTGTGAAATTTTGCTTCAAAGACACGAAAGAAAATCAGAGTTGTTACTGGCAATGCTCTGTGTTTGGTGGGATCAGAAAGGTGTGATGTATCATGAGCTTCTAAAACCTGGTGAAACTGTTAATACTAATCGCTACAGACAACAAATGATCAATTTCAATCAGACATTGATCGAAAACGACCAGAATGAGCCAGTAGACACGGCAAAGTAATTTTGTTACACGACAATGCTCCTGCACACAAAGCAAAACCGGTTCAGAATACAATCGCACTCACCAGACTTGGCCTCTTCCGACTTGGCCTCTTCCGACTACCATTTGTTTTCATCGATGGGACACGCATTGGCTGAACAGTACTTCGATTCCTAGGAAGAAGTCGAAAATTGGGTGTCTGATTTCCTTCAAAAGACGAACATTTCTATTGGTGTGGTATCCACAAATTGCCAGAAAGGTGGTCAAAATGTGTAGCAATGGTCAATTCTTTAATAAAAAAAATTACGTTCCCATTCAAAATTAGTGCTTTATTTTCACAAAAAAAAACGCTCACTTTATACTTGTATTCCCCTTTAAAATAAATTTCAAATGAAAAAAACCTGTGAAAAACTGTGATAATTTAAAATGTTTGCTATGACTTCGTAATTTCAATACCTATGGAGGAAAACAGTTCAAATTTGGTTTTTGGAGTTATTGCAGAGCTACCAACCAACCAATAAGTCGCAAAAATCCAAGGTTCAAATATTTTATTCGCCACATAGGTTTTCACTTTGCTTCAATTGACAATTTTCTCTTCAATTTTTTTTTATTTAAAAAAATTTTCTCAATAAATAAAATAAAATTTAAGAAACATTTTAAAAATTAAATTTTTGTGTGGCCAATAAAAAATATACACATATTTACATCATATTAATCAACCAATTGTGTAGAAAATTTAGGGAAAAAAATTAACGAGAAAAGGCAATAATAAAATGAAAATAAAATATTTTTAATTTAAACAAAAAATGTGTGCAAACAGTTTTTCCAAAATAAAAGCATGCCCAATGAACTAAATTATAAATATTTTTTAATATTATAAAAGAATTTTATAAGAAATACTTCATTGAAATATATTTATTTGACACATTATAAAATTTCACTTCTGATTTAATTTTAATTTATAATACAGGGTCATTCTTATCGATCTGCATAGAACAAGCAACAAAAAAGCCCTCTAGCATTTTTTGTAAAAACAGCGTAAATATATATTTTGTCTTTGTAAGACTACAGCAGTTGGTGAAACCTACCGGTTGCAGGAAGAATCATCACAGACAGTACTCTGCTGCTCTGGTTCCAGAATTTCCACAATTTTTTGTTTTTTCAATGTCTATATCATGTTAAAAAATAATTGCTTAAAAAATATGCATTTTCCAAAATTTTGCGAAGTTTCAAAAATCTTTTGGGACTTTCTTTGTTGGAGCAATACAGATTGATAAAAATTGTCCTGTATACCACTATAAACCTGTCACGTACAACTAGAGAGCTAATATCATGATGTCTCGGCATCGTGTGCCCCAGATAGATACAAATATTTATAGTACGTTAAAGTAAGGATACTTCTTTTAACAGAAAAAACCTACACCAAACCACAGATTTAAAATAAATAAATATTAACACATAACACTTACATTTGAAATTGGATTTTCATGCGTAGCTTGTAGCAATCGGATAAACACTTTTCACTTCTCTAATAATATGAAACTAAACATATAAACTTCATTTCGAATTTTTCATTTCCAACACGCAAGAGGATCCGTTCCACCAATTATTTTTAACTACAAAACAATGTGGCGGTAATTTAAAATTTTTGACTTTAACTCAGCTAATTCAAATGTTTATTATTCTTCTTCAATTGCAATATTGGTACTATTAATCGCAAAAAACAAGGTTTAATTTAATAAAAACTATATATAAGGTAAGAAATTATATTATAAAACTTAACTAAGAACATTATGTTTATACACAATAAAACGAACACAGTTTAAAGCCGCAAACCAATATTAAAAAGTACCATTTAAACTGAATTTTGTACTTTTGTAATGCAAGTGTAAATTCAATGTGTTTCAACTATTATTGTGCCTTCATACACAAATCATACTGCATATTTCCTGAAACTATGAGAGTGTATGGATACCATTAGGTAACTTTTATTCAGCCAGGGTTGCGGCATTCGACTGTAAGTAAAAATGTAGCTGCACAAGCTTCTTATGCTTACTTATTTAAATATTAATCACAGTTTTTTAGTACATCAGACATTATTCTCTGTAAAAACTTACTATTTAAAAAAAAATTGCACCAAAAAAATAAGTTTTCGAAGGTTTTTACAGACACAGACGTTCTCCAATTTTGAGCATGCTTAACTTAAAAAAAAAATACACAAGAGTAAATTATCCCTTTGATGCAACAATACGATAAAAGCTTGTGATGTAAATAACAAAACAGTACTCAGAAAAAAGCAAAAGAAAGTAAGAACGACAGAAAATTACATATATATTATTGTAAAATATACTCTTTATAATTTCTTAGAGATTTCAATTGTTTTTTTAGTTGCTTAATTAAATCTAGAGGTTGGACTAAAATTGAAATATCACGACCAACGGAGTTTAGGCGGTCTCTGACTTGATTCTCCTTAAAAAAGAGATTCAGTGGACGGCCGTTAATCTCTGTTAGCACCCAATTGGTAAACGAAAGACCATCACAGGTTTTTGCTTTAGCAGACAATCCATGTCTAGCTGCCAAACTGTCCGCCTGAACCGTTTGAATCACTGCTGTATTCCCCTCTTGAACTATCCCTAACGATTGCCCTTCGGTCTCCCGATGTATTACAAACACCTGCCCAAAAGGTACCCGCTTCACTATCATGTTAATCTAAAACAAATAAATTTAGTTTCAATAAAACCTACACTAACATTTAAAACTTACATATAAGCCAAAACAGGCAGAACGCAATATTTTATGAGCATCACTCGAACTTTTTACAGGAATTCCTTCAATACTGAGCAGTTGATCCCCGATGTGAAGAGCATAATATAACATGGGATGTTCCTTTTGTTTCCATCCCGCAATCCTTAAAAAACACCACATAAATTTCTTTCAATGGCTGAATGCTGGAGTGCTTACCATACTGAAGAAAACGCATCTACTAATGCAATTGAACTAATACAGTCTTTTCTTCTGAGCTGAAGTCTGACCCCGCTGGGGTGTTTCATTTCTTTTTGTAACAAATAAACTTGCTGCTCCCGTAAAGTAACATAAGGCTGAGGAGCAGGCTGCAATCTTCTAGGAGAGCTTACAGTTCTTTGAACTCGGCACTGTCTATTGGACGGACCTGTAACATAATTGTAATTTATTTCAATTAATAAACAATGTAAATGAAATATTATTTTTTTGTTCACCTGGCGATTGGAACAATCTCTCATAATCATTCCTGTCATCTGAAGCAGCACCACTTGTGGACTGGGAGGCGAGAACCGAGTTGACAACATCAAAATTGAAGACATCTGGCTGTGGGGCACTTTGACTTTCTACTTCGATTATCGTTATGTTGTTCCTTGAATCGCTTTCTATTATAGTAGTAGTTTCCGATGAGCTTTCTGGTAGTGAGATTCCTCTTTGAAGAATGGGATGTCTTCTATGTAAATGAGAATATAATATATATTTTATAAAAATAATAAGAAATTTGGTGTGATGTGTTGAAGAAGATTGAAATTCAGAGAAGAGTTGGAGGTTGATAACGTGCTCGCTGATGGTAGATTAATTTAAAGTAGCACATACTTCTTTTAAATGTCAGCTAACAGTAAGATTTTGGTGAGAAAGGTTGTGTTTTATATAATACTACAATTTGGCCGCAAGATAACATTCAAAGTTTTACACTTATTATTAAGAGCCCAAAAGCCGAAATAAATTAAAAAAAAAGTTTTACACTAAAGTTTAATAGAGTATTTTTACATTTTTAAACCCAATTAATTTTAACAATGTTTTCTAAATGTTAAATAATTTGTATCAATTTTTGCTGCACTTTCCTTGCTCCATAGAATGTCTTTTTTTAATCAATAGATAGGATTTGCATTATATGTATGCTTAGGTTTTTGATACAACTAATATTTATCTTCCAACAAGGAAAAGTGTTTTTTAATACAGGATTGCTGGGCACTGATACATATATGCAATTTTGATGTTCTTAATTTCTTGGTTTGTGCTATTAGTATGCATGCAATAAAGTGCTAGAAAATATCATGGCCGATGAGAGGCAAGGCAAATGTAACTGTGCAACTGCCCACCTGGGGCTCGAAGGCTGCCAAACTAAATATATAAAAAAACTCTCGAGAACAACAACAAACCGAGTGATTGAATTGAATTGAAGCACCTTATTAGAAGGAATCACCCCAGAGAAAACCAAATAGCTTTCCCAATACCTGAAGCAGTGGACGGAATCTAAGTTTGATGCTTTAACCTGCCAACAGATCATGACGAGCTAGACAAACTTTTGGAGAAAGTCTTCGAAAAAAGATGTGAACCCCACACTGGAAGGAACCTACAGGGGCTTTGTGAAGGCGCACAGCAGAGTGACGATGGATCCAAGCAAACCACACCCACAGTGCTACACCGTAGTGAAAATGATGATTTGCAATCTTTAATTTCAAGTCGTCTGTCATGAACCTAGGGAGGTTCATTCTTTGAGTGGTTTTAGACATGCTTTGAAGGGAGAGATACCGGGTCTGAACCTTTGGAATTAAATTAATTTTTTTTTTGTCTCGTTTGAAACGGGAGCTGGCACTGATCACTGGTTCCAGAAGATTAAGTTGCTGGTCTGAACGAGATCAGATTAACACCGTATTCATGAAGCAGGTGGTGAAGATGCTTAATTTTGCTTTATGCTAACTATATAAGGTTACGTGGTTTTATTATTTATCAGAGTACAAATATGTACATTAATTTTGCTCAACATTAGGCAAAAATAAGAAACTTTCACATTTAGAAAAGTGTTATAAACTGCATTTATTTTTTTAAATAAATAAAAACAATTTTGTAAATTTAACTGCTTAGTTTCAAAACAAATATTGTTTAAGCAGAATTAAAGATAAGTTGCACCAAATAAAGATTCCCAAAATCTCACATTCTTCTTGTACATGAAATTAAAAAGAGTTTTAGTACCTTGATCGAGTTCCAGGTGATGGAGAAATTTCAGGTGTTCGAATTATCTCAGGTGTTCGAATAATTTCAGGTGTTCGAATAATCTCCGGTGTTCGAATAATCTCAGGTGTTCGGATAATTTCAGTTCCAGGTACTATAGCAGGAGCGACAACAGGCGGAGGAGGTAATGGTGAAGTAGGATCTCTCGTCGGTAGCAGAGGTGGTCGTGGTTCAGGAAGTTTTGTGTATAAATTTTCTTTTGGATTTAAGATATGAAGTTCATAAAGTTTTCCCCTGAGACTTTCCACCCAATCAGACATAAGTTCCCATGAAGGTGCAGCTAACCTAACAACTTCGTTACTTAAAGTTATCACAAATTCGTACTCTTGATCATGAGCACAAATGGTAGGCGATATGTGTTGTGTATCACTTAACGATATGTACCAGTCTGGTTTGTGTAAAATGGCTGCCTTGTTGTCGACATACGATTCCAAAAATGGATCGGTATCATCGTGCACACAAAAAACTATCCAGACTGCCTCTTTTTTCTAAGAACAAACAATATATATAATTATTACATACAAAAATAGTTAAGAGCTATACCTTTTTCGACTCATTTCCAGGCACTCTTTTTAACCATGTGTTTTTATGAACCTCTCGAAATAAAGGGTTGCTAAACTGCCTCCGAGGACAACTCTGCTCTGCCATTCCCAAATAAATATTCCCTTACACAGTGCTATCTTTAAAATATATACATCACTGTTTTTCAGCATATTCAATATTGAAAGTTTAACTTCATAGAATGGAAATTGGGTCTTCTTTCTTCCTGCATTTCTGCTATTGCTTCGATATCGAACTGCATGGTGCACTCCTTAAAGTTTAAACGTCAAAACCACAGGATACATTATTCTTTTAATGCTTTAATAAATATAAAAATATGTTTCGTGTAAATATAGAAAGAAGTAACGCCTCTTGTGTACAATTTTGATGTAAATGTCAAAAAACTGTCACTTCTGTCAATTCATAACAATTGTCTACTATCTTTCTCTTTCAACAGCGATGCATTGGGAAATATTGCTGAAGTAATGACGTCACTGAACCAAACTGTTGTTACCTTTTGGTTGCGACGCTTACAAAAACGTGTAATCAAACTGCGGCTCGCGAGCCACGTTCAACTTTTACATTTCTTATTGAATGATCTTATATTCATTACTAATGTTTTTTATTTTAATTCAAGTCGTTTTAAGTTAGATTCCATACACACAAGGAAAAAGGTATAAAATAAATGTTAACAAACTCACTATAATAATTTTTTTTTTATTAAAAAAAAAATACAAAATACAGTTGTAAAATGTGATTAATTTTGTTCGTATATAAATATGTTTAGAATTTATCTCTGCAGCAAGCCAAATGAACAAATGCATAAGTCTTTAAACTTAGGTGAGAAAGATGTTCATAGCATTTATAAAATGCTATTAGATGATAACCTCTAAAATAAAATAACTAGGTAACTTAAGCACTTAAAATTGTTAGCTACTATAATATTACTATACGAGCCAAACTAAATACATCTCAAGTTCAGGTTCGGTGTCAGTCACATCGAAATCTATTGTTTTGAATGGCTTTATACAAAACACTTAGGAACCAGAGTGTATCAATTAAAATTCAACATAAGTGATGTTACTACTACATAAGTCTATTCAAGACAATTTAATTTTTAGGTCCAATTTTTTTAACAATTTGACTTAAAGATCAAATTATCCTGAATAGATTCTTATAGTACAAAGTTTAAAAAAAAACAAAATGCTTTGAAATTTTTTTAAATACCAAAAAAACAAAGCTAAATTCTTAAAATTTGGAATTGTCCTGATTTTTTTAATACCTATACATATACCTATGTACCTTAAAAACGGGTAAATTTTGTTTAAATTTCAATAGCTAGAGCTAGGTATGTACAAGGAGCTGAAACAGCTCAAATTATATTGATATTTTTAACTTTATAATGTTGGACCTAAAAATAAAATTGTCCTGGTGTGACTTATATAATAGTTATGTTACATAATGTATTATTCTATTGTGTTAGGATTACTGACTTTACCAGCAAACAATATGCTCTTTGTCGACCTATCAATAATCAGATAAGCAAAAGGTTTATCTGCCCTGAAAGACGGAGGTGGCGTCCTATTCATAAAACTTGCAGATGCTACTGCTGCTGCCACAGTTCCTTCTTCATCAACTTCTATCACAGCACGCTGAACAATTCTTGATACGTAAAGGTAATGGTTAAACATCCCTGTCAGATCAGCGTCATCTGCATTAAACAAATCTTTTATTCCCATCTAAAACATAAATAACAACTATAAAAATAAAAAAGGCCTAAGGTATTTTTCTAAGATTTACCCTATCTAAAACTCTATTTAATATAAAATCAGAGTGCACTTTAAATTTAGGAAGGTACACTTGAACTTCTTCATCCAAAAACTCTTTTTCCGCCTTGTCCAACAAATTAAACAATTCATCTACTTTTGAGTCGGCTAACTTCTGCAGCACTTGCAGCAAAGTTGCACCCTTGATTGGCAGCAGTATAATCATTGACATCTTGTCACCTTTACCATAAGGTAACTCCACAGCAACAGCTGACACATAATGAACAATTGTATAAGGGAACGCTCCTGTTTGGTACATCATGTTAACTTTTCCTATAGCATTTTTACGTTCATCATAAAATGTTTCAACCTTTGTTTTAGAAGCATTAAATGGGCTCATCCATTGTCCCTTGAAGAAGAAAGCCGTTGCCATAAGCACCTCAGCACTTTCTATATCATCTACAATTATGAATAACTTAAGCAAACAGGACATTTACTTGTAAATAATTCTTACCATTATTGAAGAAATTTTGAACTTTGTTCCTTGTAGCTCTTGCCATGTATTGGTTCATGTTGTACAAGGCTTTATTGCTATTTTTGAAGTTCTCATCCATGACGTCCACACCATAAAACTTTTTGCTATTTGTTTCAAAATCTGGGTTTAGTTTTAAGTCATTTTGCCTAGGCATGAATATGGCATTTGTAAGGACCAAGTCGATTCCTTCTGCGTTTGTCTGAAGAAAAAATATTGTTTAAAAGATTTTTTAAGATTGGCTTAACTTACAGTGAGGTTTTTGCCAAATTGTCTGTAAGCTTCTCTGAATAAGTTTTTGTTTGAGATCCCTAAAGCATTGCTTAATTGTTTTTCAGTATTGTTTTTCGCGCCTTCGTTTATTATGCCTAGGATACTCCATAATGTGTAAGGTGCTAGTGCTATATTTAAATTATCTGTTGCTTCGTCACTTGTTTCCTAAAAATTGAACATTTCGACTGTATCATAGAAATCACTGTGAATTTCAAAAAAATCGGTCCGTAAAGATGTAAAAATGTTATGAGAAAAACAACTTACAGCCAAAAGTCTTAGAGCAAAGTTGTCCAGTGCGTTAACTGCTGATTTGAAGTTATCTCCTTTGTCGTACTGGGAAAGGACACCACAACACAAGCAAGTAAAAATTGCAACTGAAAACAACATTTTAACATTAGTTTTTTTTTAAGTGGCTTTACGAGTTCACTAGACTACGTTTCCCGGCCGCAACGTGCTAAATACTAAATTTATTATTGTACAATATGTATATATATTGTGGTTTATTGGCTTAATTCTGAATGAACTGATGAATCATTGGAAATTATGGAACATCTCCGGGAGCAAGCACGTTTACTATCGCACCGGAACATTGCAATCACCGATTTTGATGATGGAAGTTCGCGCTACCAGAAAATTGCTCATCTCGGGTTATACACAAATGCTAAGTGCTCTTTTATCTTTTTTAACATAAGCACTTCTATTACGCACTGAGAATCATCTTGTGATTTGGTACGCAATTTATTGATAGTCTTTTTTGGCTTGGACATAAATATTACGATCCCATTTTAAAATGAAATTATTTCTATTACAATAAATAAAACAAGTAAAAAATATGCTTTTCAAAAGAACCAATATAGACAGAGTATTTTATGGGTATTATGCAAATTTTGCACGAGAAAAAAATTTGCATATATAATCTCTTGGTGCATTATTGCATATTAGTAGTGCTACACGATCTTCAGATTAGGTTTTTCCACAAATAATTAAATCATTGGATTAAAAACTTGTCGTGTATCTGCGACATTTAGTACATTTTCCTGACGACCATTCGAGGAATATAGCTGCCATTCGAACAATCATAAATGCAGTATCAATTCTCACTCGTATGCAATACATCAACCAAGAAGCAAATGTAAGTGGTTTCTTTGGAGCATTCCGGAATTTCTTGGCTTTTCTCAGTACTTTCTTTTGCACTCTTCTAAAAAATATGTAAATACTCATCTAATTATCCGATGTTTGCAAGTTCTACTGAACATAAATAATTTAGTATTTCCTTCTAGGTAAATATGATTACGCTGATATCACCAGTCCTACAACAGACTTTATTTGGCATTGGGTTTTTACACTCTTGATGGGTCATGAAAAAAGTTGTGGTTACGAGGTTATGCAATGTTTACAATTTGCGACGACAAAATTGCAACAGTAATTGTTATTTTTTTCAATTAATTCACCGGTCTCATGCTTTAGACAAATTTCAACCGAAGCCAAAATGAGTCGCCTCACTTTCGTTTTTTTACGCAAGGTGTTCGCATAAAAAGGTGGTCTGCATTTAAAACAGATGAGGGCATGTGATAGTTCCAATAACAACGCATTATTGACATCATAACCGTATCATTTGCGGTTTTCTAAAAGCAGTCGTGACTTGTACTGAGATACATTCATTTACAGACATGGAAAACCGTGTTTTGAAATACCTTATCTTTAAAATATGCATTACTTTAAGCGGAGTATAATGGTTAAAAACATGCTCTTTCATAATTTGTTTATTGCTCACTGATGGTATTCTGAGAAATTTATAAATTTTAATAAAATATTTATCGAAGTGATGAATCACATTTTTAGGTACTCTTATATTTACGTGACAATCAAATTACCTAATAGTCCTTGACATTATAGAACCTAAGAAGATATGCAAAATGAGGATCTTCTCATTCTTATATTCAGAGATCAAGAGACTATACAATAGCGCCTAGGGACATGTTTGATTCCGGTTGATGCAAGATGCAGATAATTTGTAATAATATTTGCTGTACTTTTCTCAGTTTTGTTCTAAAAATAGTTTTTGTGATCATTCTACTTGGTATTATTGTTTTAGAGTTTTGTTGAGCAAATCCAGAAAAATTTGAGGAATTCTGATAAAAAGTTGAATATCTTATGTGTGCCAATAAACCCATTCTGCAATCACATCAGCCCACAATTTCTACTGGTTGAGCGGGGCTATAAGCCCGACTCTGATTTTCCGAATTTCCACGCATTACGGTAGTACGGTACTGATCGCGATTAAGCAATAGCGAGTGTTTTGCCAAGCTAACGCATCGCTAACAAAGTCCGCTTGGTTGTATACCAAGTTGGTTACAATAGCCTTCGACCTTTAACTTTTAATTACATTTTAACGATCTAAAACGATCAGAAGTCGTTCGACAATACACTAATAGTAACCGAACATAATAAAGAATTTCAAAATTATAAAATATATCAAAGTACTTACCAGAAAGAGGAAAGGCCATTGTTATCAGTGTATATTCACATTGGTTTGCGAGAATATTAGTGTCGCGAAAGGAACTATAAACCCACACGCGATTACCACTATACAGTGAAGAGACGAGAATATTCGACCTTACCTGCACGGTTATATATTTTAAGTATTGATAGAATCACGGCTCACAATTTTTAAATTGCACCGAACAATAATGTTTCGCTCAGTTTTTAACTATGAATTGGTACCGGAAAAACCCAATGTTTTTATTATCACGAGAACCATGGAACTGTAAAAATTGTCACTTTACATTGGGGCTTCTCACTTTTTACCGTTTCGCAATGTATGGAGCACTGTGCGACAAAACCACCAGAGCGACCCAGATATCGCTCAATCAAAATATTCTACAAACAACAATGGGAAGCTGAACCAAAAACACTAAAACCGCAGCGATTTTTGCGCCACTAGAGACAAAGTTTCTTCAGTCAAAATTTACTCGTCCTTGTATTCTTGTTTTAATTTTCCGAATATGACCTAGAACGAACCAACTGTGTACTAATACATGTAAATAATTTGAACAATTTATCACCAAGTTAAAACTGACTCATTTGGTAAAATGTCTTGATAATAAGAATCAAGTCTTTTTAAAACTTGTACGTTCAGTTGCATAAGTCGGTACTGTTGCAAGTACCGCCACACGTATTAGTAGAATTAACAATTCGCTTCTTTAAGAGCGCCGTCTACATTTAAACGCTTGAACACAAACATATTATGTTAATTAAGTGGACTGTATATTTCCGGACGTAGAAGTAACCTGTTTTTCGACCAAGAGCTACAAGAGGGAAAGGAAAATTACAAAAATTGGGAAATTATTCGTCTACGGACCTTTTTTGATAATTTAACTGTACTCGCATTTACACTAACTAAAATGATTGATTTCTAAACCATTTTGGCTTGACTAAACAAGAAAAACCAAACGCAGATAGTGTCCAGTATGAGGATTAGGTTTTGGAGTATACTGCAATTTTAGATTTGGCGTTAAAAGACTGATAACTTTTTTATCATAAGCTGGTTTTTTCCTTCTCATCATTTCGTTCAAGATATTTTCCATGAGTAATTCATCGAAGTTAATAGGTTTCCACAATATGTGAAAGGAAAACATTCACTGCCGTCATCCTATTCATTTCTATTCGTATACAAACCTGATAGTATTAAAAATACGCTCGTATTGATATAATTTTTTATTATTTTGGTTTTAATGATTAATAATTTTTTTTCATTTAGTTATATTATTTTCTACAACAGGTACCCATTTGATAGTGAAAAATAAAAACGTCTACTTATAGACTTAATTTAACTATCTAAAACATTTCAAGGAAGGATAAAAAATAAACGCTTCAATAAAACATCAAGTAAATATATTTACTACATCTACAGAAATATGGCATGTTTTTTTATAAATAACTAGCATTTTTTAAATTTAACATAAAATAAACTTTTGGTACATGCAGTCATAAACTGTTCGCCCAAAAAGTTTAGAAAAATCCTTATGCGTTGTTGTGCCGTCCTAAAGAAAACAGTAACAAAAATGTAAGCGTTTAAGTATAACCATTATAAAATACTATTAAACAGTAAAAGTAGGATCACATATATAAAAAATTGGACGTCGCAATTTTAAATGCTTCGCCCGGCGAACGAAGGTCGAGGTGCCTGAGGCCTTATGGGGATTACTTGATCGTTATTGTCGAACTCCCCGAATCTATTTTGCGTTTGGACTGGTCTGATGGTAGGTCTTTGATTCCTGTGGGCTTCGATTACTTCGTGATTGATCAACCAAAAAGGTCTGTTCTCTCTGGGCCAGTTGTTCAGCCTATCCACCAACTCTTGGTCCCCTCTGGCATCAATTGGTATCCTTCTGGTGGTGCCATCGACGACTTGGTTTCGGTTGGCAAGAGTCACTGATTGAGTTGCGTCGTCATCATCGGTCTTAAATCTACTCGCGAGTCCCGGTTTTCCAATAGGAGCTCTGCCTGCGTAGCTTCCTCTTTGTGCTGACGCCACAGCGATCAGCGAAAACAAGAGAATAATGGTTTTCTGAAAAATTGAAAAACAATATAGAAAATGCAATTTCTTAGCGGAAAAAATAATGTTTATCTATCTTGACCACAGATAAACGACAGAAAATGCTGAAGACCACAACTATAAAGATTAGAAACATTTATTTAGATTTTTTTCAATATATTTATTGTTAAATTTATTAAAATAATGTTTACATTTCCATAATATCGGTGGTAATACCTGTATTTCTAAAAATAAATCTTTTGTACTTTTTTTTCTCGTGCTAATTCGTTGACTTCTGTAATGGATTTAATATGCCACGAATAGTGTAACCTTGTGCAGTCAATTTCAATTAAAAGTGTAATTAATTATTATTTTTCTATAACCAATGACAATGTTTGGGAAAAAAATGTTACATTTTGATGATCGAGCAAATACAGGAAGCATTTACTTATGAAGTCTTAAGTTGTCAAAGTAACCTTGATATATATAACAAACTTTTCAACCTTGCAATAAGAGCAACTGAATATTAACTACACATAATAAATTAATTATTGCAAGTTTGTAGCAAGGTATTTGCAGTATTTTGCAACTTTGCTTATACTAGTTATAAGTGGAAATAAATATGAAACTAAAATTAATTGTTTGTTTACACATTATATCACGGGTAAAGTATCACTCGAAAAAGGGGCAGGTTAGAATATGATAACCCCGGTTATCGTATTTACCAGCTTATTACAATATACTTCTTTCTCAAGAATTTTTTGAATCTTTTGCGTGAACTCTTTAAAAAAAACATTTGTAGATGTAATGCAAATACATTACGTTTTATTAATTATATTTTAAACAATACTTGATGCAAAATATCAATGCTTAATTACAAACTCAACAAGAGTTTATAAATAATTAACACATTTAAAAAATGCATCAATGTTTTGCACAAAAAAATATTAAAAAAAAAACAATATACCATTATCACTGGCGAGTTGCTGTGATTAACTTAAACCGCACAATGGGTATTGCACAACAGTTCTAAAGCGCACAGAAGTTACTTGCTGAATATAATAAAATACGTTTTATATATATTTATATATCACACTTGCGGTGAACCGCTCGGCGCGCCAGGGGCTCAGCAAGATCTAGATTGTAACCAAGACGGGAAAACCCCACAATCAATGCGAAGCCTGCGATGATGCACACGAAGAAATTTCTCTGTTTATACTATTGTTTAAAAGAATTTTAATTCTTTTTTAGCGGGAATCGCTTCTGGAAAACTCCAATGTTTCCTCAATTTCATCACTGGATTACCGCGAACCAGTACCGAGAATGATATTAATTTTTTTGTTTTTCACAATGTAAACATTGCAGAATTATATATTGACGATTTTGGCTCAAATCGTTAAGGGAAATACTATAAGTTATCTTGATATGCTGGATTTTTGTTGCTTTTTACTTTAGATCTTGGAAACCTACAAAGGAGAATTACTTGAGGCAAACAAATGATTCATTACAATCGGCATTAACTGTTTTTCGATTGTTCACATGACCTGCTTTTGAGACCTGTTGTCGAGACCATCTTTTTGGGCACACTTCAGGAAAGGATTTTCTTCACCTTGAAATACCGAAACTGACGATTGGCGTTTATTTTCTGGTTCATATAAATAATTAGCTGGTTTTTGTTCGTCCGTTAAGATACCCAAATCCAATATCTTTTTAATTGCTTTACTTAAAATTCCCAATGAGGTTTCAATATCACGATATGTCACATATCCATGATAAGGTTGCGCATAGCACTTAAACTTTGGATTTAAGTTAACCACAAGTGGAATTTTTTAATATTTAATGCAAAACATAAAAGGCATCCCTCGTAGTCAGACAGATAGCACTAAGGAGGTTCTTCTTGGATGTCAGACAATGTTCAAGATTATGTTAAAAGTTTATTCATTTGAAACTGAAAAATTATGAAGTAACAATATTTACAGCAAGAAAAATAAAAACTTGCTACCACGCACTGGCCTAGGCTTTGCTGAGCCGTAGTTTCAACATTTATGCCGGAAAATTTACCGACCACTCTAATTAGAGCGGTTCGGCTCGGACGCGAAGAGGGACGTTTATCCCGACTACTTGATCATCTCCTAGGAATTTCCTCACAATGTGGCAGGTTTGTAGCGATATGGCTCGCTGTCCCACGTTAATGATGGTCTTCGGTAATCCTAGTACATGCCGATTCCTCGAAAAGTTGTTCGTCATTATCCCTTGCATTCTTAGCCTTGATCTTCTGCGTTAGTTGATCCTTGTAGTCGATTAACTTTTCTGGTGTCATGTCAATCTTTGCTCTACTTGCTATGTCTCTGGCCTTCCTTAAGATTTTCTTTCAAGGGTCTCCTTTCAGGTATTCTTTTAGAATGTCGGCTTTTGCTGGCATGTCGTCTATTTTCTTGACGATCCTTCTTTTGCACTCTGGTTCTCTTTTTTCCCGATGTCGTGTTCCACGTCGAGGAAGGTAAGGTCTCTGATCGTTGAGTTTCAATACAACTGTTGCAGCGCAATACAATGCGAGATGTATCTCTCCTGTGGTGCTTTCCGTCCTGAGATGTTCGTCCAGTATTGCGTCTACAGTTGACAGCACGTTCCCCAGTTTCCATATCCTGCGTAGAACCGGCAGTCTTGGACTCTCTCTTGGCATAGTTCCCTCAAAGTATGCCATCCTGCTCAAAAACCGCTCTTTGATGTCCTGCTGATCTTGATTTTGCTGATTTTGT
>JAUIMW010000602.1:0-16188 GCA_033557785.1 Enochrus cinctus
CTTTTAAAGCACGTTTACAGGTATTTTTATATATCTCTTTCTTGTTATGAACGTAATGCAATAATTTGACTGAAATAAATCGATCTGCTGGTATGTAGTATAAATTTTTTTATCGAGCGTTAAGGGTTAAATAATCAATATAAGCTGATGAAGGTGCAGCCACAAAACTCTGCTTACCCTGCCCAATCGATCTGATTCTTATATAACATTCATAAAGTGTTGTAGTTTGGAAACACCACAACAAAGTAACTCAGCATTTGGGACTGAATAGTGTCCTACAATTTAGATGTAAGATAAAATCTCTGTTATTATGTAATGCATTCGTAAGTAAGAAATAAAAATAAATAAAATCGTGTATCTTCGTTATTTTTTTATTAACATGATAGTAATGTTTAATAATTAATCTGATGGGACCAAATTATTGCATAATTATTCAAATTGTCGAATTAAACTAGACAGGCCACCCTCATTTCTTTTTCCATATGTATTTTTACTTTTTACTTGCTTTTTATTACAGTGACCACTGAAAATCCAGTTTTGCATAAATTTGACATCGAAAATAGAATTAAAATGTATTTTCTTGTTGTTTTAGTTCCTGGCAAAACAAACAGAAGCTGTTTGCTAACCATACTACTGTGATTAGTTTCTTAATGATGATTCAATATACTTATATTACACATTATGGCCTCTCTTCATCTTCTGTTAATGCAAAACTAAACTTTAAATAACGGTAATCACATTTACGATATTTTTGTTTCTTCACATTAATACCACATGCGAAAGACATACTTTCTTTATTTGCATATCTAATAACTATTATCAAAGAAACAAGGAATAAAAATCACAAAATTATTTATAAAGCTTATATACTTTACAAAAAATCTTCTAAAACATTCCAAATTTTCGAAAAAAATATTCTCTCACGTTTTTGTTTAGTTAGGTCAAATATCTGGGTTAAATTAATTTTGAAGCTTTTATAATACAGGTAGCCCTCGGTTTACACCGGTGTTACATTCCGACAAAAAACTGCACAAATCGAATCGGCGTAAAATGAACCCAAATATATATACATAGGTATAGGGTTAGGTTCTCTATATATGAATATCTAGCATAATTTTTAAAAACAACAATTTAATTCATTAAAAACATAAAAATAAGCCATTTAATAAAGAAAAATTCTTTGATACAATAGACACTACCTATTGTGATAGCGAATAGTGTTATTATTCAGATGATAACAGAATTTTTTTAATGTTTTTTATTTATTTTAATTTCCAATGAATGAAAACTATATACTGTAAAACCTCATTGTAATATATAACAGTAATATGTACTTTATTTACATTTTTGAAAAATAATTAACAAAATATATAATTATCAGAGAATTATGAATTATGTTATCTTCACAAATTAATTGGAAATTTTTACATTATTTCAGATAAACCATACTTTTTCTATTATGGGCAATAATTTCGTCAATTAGTCCATTATAACAAGGTGTTCCCGTTTTTATTGTATTGTTAACCAAAAGTGTGATTCTCAAAGTGATCACATAAGCTCTGCATTATATTGATATTTTATAATTTATTGTGGAAAAAAAAACAAACTTTCATAAAAAATATACTTACTTGTAATGGAAATACAATGGCAAACCAGCTAACCATATCTTTCGTATGAGTTGTAGGATTTGTACTCAACATGACATCTTTATATAAAACAGTTTCGAAAAATCCAGCAAAACCAGTTAACACGCAATTCTGAGGACATTCGAATTGTAATTCCTTAAATCGTTCATTACAAATTTTTTCACTCCAGTTTGGATGTTCAAAGGTAAACAAACTCTAAAACAAGTAAATTAAAAAAATGTTAATATCATAAAAATCATAAAATATATTTATATAATTTTATTGTTTAAATTGAAAATTTTTAAGTCCATATATTTTGTGTGATCTTGAAATCATATATTTTACCTCACCCTGTGTCACAACGAGCTGTATCATTTATGGGTTAAAAGTAGATTTACTTATAGAACTATGTAGTTAAAAAGTACAAGGTTATCAAAATATTGATTTGATCCATTATTAATAAAAATGGATATTATTTTTTATAAAAATTTAGATATTGACAAATTTTAGAAAAAAATTTTAATTTTCCTCCTTTTAAATTACTTTATAATATAATACTTACAGAATTTTCAGTATTACATTGATAAGAGAAGAATTTAACATTGTAAACTTTTATACAGCAAAAATACAGTGTCAATCTGCATTAATTTTAATACATTCGCGTACTATTACCAAATTAAAAAATACTATAGAACAATTTACAGTATTTCACATTCTTTACTGGGGATACTTCCTCCTATTTATCTCATGCTTTAGTTTGACTGTAGCAACATTTTGCATTTTAAAAAATTTCTCAAAACCCATTGAGTTCAACCTAAGTTCATACTCGCACCCCTTCGTTGATATATTTTAAGTTGCATAGTCTTTATTAATTCTGCATGCAAAATGTATATCACAAAAAAGTAAAGTAAATAAAGTAATTTATACAGTTAATTATAATTTTTATATGAATATAAGCGATTGGTTCATGTGTTAGAAATTTCAATCATAGCTAAAAAATATAAAACATATGCTTCAATGAATTTTAATCAAATACCAGACAACCAAAAAAGTTCTTGAAGTTTTAATTTATTGTCTCCTTCTATGAATTATATTCAGTAAACTGGATGTAGTTATGAGGTAAATTTGTATTGTAACGAACGATTTTCGACCGAAGAACGCAATGGAAACAAATCGAAAATCTAGAAATTATAGATTGCGAATTTACTAGAACTTTCGCCCAACTATATAAGCAGCACATCGGAGCGAGCAGTTAGTCAGCCGGGCAGACACACAGAGTTAGCCGAAGTGAGGTTGAAAAGCAAAAAGCTACCAGTGGCGTATCTTATAAATATTCATAGCGTCGTGTTTATTATAAATAGTAGACAGTTTCATCGATTTTATTTATTGTAAATAGTTATTTGTGTAAATAGTCTTTAAATATAAATTTTAATTAAACAAACTATTTTATCTACCCCACGAACGTAACAGTATATAAGCTTATTTCAAGGAGTATCATTCAGTGTACTTGATAAGTTTGATTACTTGGACATGTCAAATGCAATAATTCGTGCTTGATTACTTTATGAATTCAAACTTGTTACCAAACCTGCAAAAGCTTGTCGTAAGATATGCTCTGCTTTTGGGAAAGTAACTGTAGCTGAGGGGACCGAAGTGGTTTGAAAAATTTACCTCTGGAGATGAAAATCTGGAAGATAAACCTCGCATCGGAAGACCATCAACGATCAACAACAACGTTCTCAAGCTGGCAATCGAGCAGGATTCTAGTCAGATGTGCCAAACTCTTGCCTTAAGATTCAAAATGAGTGATGAAACTATTCACATACATTTGCACCAGCTTGGGAAACAATGGAAGTTAAGCAAATGGGTACCACATGAATTGAGTAAAGAGAAGTTACAGCGCTTAACAATCTGCTCATCATTGCTTTCCCGCCAGAACTTAGTGTCGTTATTTGATCGGATGTTGACGTGTCATGAAAAATGGATTATGTACTGTAACACTAAGCGCTCATATCATTGGTTATCCAGCAATGATTCGTTGCCATTGACTGCTAAACAAAGCATTCATTAACAAAAGATTTCGTTGTGTGTATGCTGGACTACAACAGCTGGTATCGTTCACTGTGGACAAACCATTACTGCTGAAATCTTCCCAGCACAGCTGATCAGAGTTTTGGTCGCTCTAAATCAAAAATAGCCTGCTTTAGGAAACAGAAAAGATGTTGTCTTCCATCAAAATAACGCAAGACCACACACAGCAAATCTGGCGCGACTATTGTGGGAAGTTCTACCTCATCCTCCGTACTTACCAGAGCTTGCAACTAGCACCTGTTTTTGGCCTTGGACAACCATATGCGGAATCAGCGATTTTTTTAAAATAGAGAGGTTTTGGAAAACGAGTTGATACATTTCTTCAATTCTCAAAAGCAAGATTTCTCGAAAAACGTAATATGTATTCTTGCGTCTAGGTGGGAAAAGGTAATACTTGATTATTTTTCGGAATAAATCTAAATTAAACTCATTTTTTGTGTTACTGTTTCTTAACCTTCAAAACAGCACAAACTTTTTTGGTTGCCTGGTAAAATCTTTTTTTAAAACTCTACTATAAATACCTTTTTAAATTACATTCAGATTGTTCAAATAGAGATAGTAATTAAATAATTATAAAAAGAAAGTTAAAAATAATAAGTAAAACATACCTTGGATTGTGCTATTTGATAATAATTTACTATTCGAATAACATATGGCGTTTCATACACAGTTTGCAAAGTCTTATCCGCAGTTCTGTTAGCTTTTATCTCGTTATAAATCTTCGAACTCATAATAGGTGCCAGATACGATGTATAGGAACATGGAATAGAGATTCCTTCTTTCTTTAGGAATCTCTGAGCACCGTCTAAACATTCAGGCGACAATTCATTGTCTCCAAAGGAACCTAAAAGTTCCGAAACTAATATATCTGCCTTTTCAGGTGGTTCGTATGTGCGCATATCTTCATGAACTAAAGTAACTTGATCGCCCCATTCGTCGTTTATCCTATGTGCCAATGTGCTCACAGCATATGGATTTTTTTCTACTGCATAAAGGTTAATTTTTCGCTGAACTATGTATGACGCATTTAAGGCTGCCTGCACTAAAGGTCCACGGCCAGCTCCTACAACCATGACAACTGGAGTAATGTCCTTCGGTAGGTCCTCTAAAGCTTTTTGAATTGCACATTGATATTGAATGTACTTTACTTGATCTTTTTCGAACACATCGTAAATCATGGTTTCAAGGTGTTCAGAGAGAGGTTGTAGAGGATTTTGTAGGAAGTCTTCACATCTAATAAAAAAAATATTAGTAAGTAAAATAAAAAAAAAACATAAAAACAGAGCATACCCCCTAGAAAAATCAGTCATAGTATCGCTGCAAAATAGTTTCCTTCCCAAGAAGTGAATGTAATCATTATAGGCTTTATGATTTTCAGCAGGACCTTTTATAATATACTGTACATCGATCGTCATAAATTTTTGAATTACATCCTGGTGAGCTTTTGGTAGAACAGGTATCTTTCTGCTGTTTAATATAAACATTGACGTGGGGATAATTAAAGCTTTTACAGGTTCACCCAACCAGCGGTCTAATACTTCTTGAGAAGGAATGTACTTAGAATGAGGTAACTCCAAAGCTAAACATAAATGTTTATTGAAATGACAAAGTTGTCTCAATTCATTCCACCACTCCCAAGTGTCTTCAGCATCTTCTGGGTTGCATAACGTAGAGTAATTTGACGGATGGACCATCGGTAAAGTAATCCAAATTTGCGAATTACAGTAATTTACAAACTTATTATACAAAATATGTGCTAGCATTGTATTTTTCCGCTGACGTAGCGGAATCATGATAGCTGGAACTCCTAAGTGGTTTGCGAAACCCAACTCTTGTAAAAGTAAAAGTTTACTATATTCTCGATAATCAGCACATTCATTGTCTACGTCTATTGTTGGTGTTAATTTACCTACAATTAACCTATTCCAATCAGTTGCACTTAGTAGTCTATCCGTTCTACCTATTACCCAAGGTTTTTCGTTATTAGTTAGATCTCTCGGGTAATTTGGATAGACAAGTGAAACTACGATGAAATGGTAACCGGCAGTGGAGGATTCGTACAGGAACTTAGATAAATCCGAAGGGCACTCTTCTTCGAGGCCACATGACATTCTTTTTCTTTTAGATTGCACTTGGTCATCCTCTATAACAGCTTCTTCTCCGCTCATTTTGTCTATTTAAACTTTTCTGTTCCAAGTTTATATAGGTTATGTTTGATAAAACATGCTGTAAGTTAATAAAATGCGTTAAAAAATAAACCTCTGGTTGCCTTTCGTATAGACTGTAGCAAATATACTAATAATATATAATACTTAAAAAAGTTTCATACCAATTCGTATTCGCCGGGAAATTAAAAAGTTTAAAATTAAATTTTGTGAATGGCGGGTCACGATAGCTGTCAAATTTTTTAGGGAAATATAGGGAATTAACGTAGGACCCAGATTAAAGTTGGCAAAATAACTTATTAAGCTTGAATATGTCTATTATGTATTGAATATATAATAGTTGTTGGAAAATATATTCGTTTTCAAGTGTGTAGCTTAAAAACAATCGCATATTACGGTTGTCATATAAATATCTTTTTATATTATGCATAAATAGGGCTACTTAACTGTTTAAAAGTGCACCTACTGTATAGGCAACTAAATATACATTAAAACCAGTGCTTCTCAAACCATCAGAGCGGACCGGTATTTTTTGTCTAAAATATGTTATAGTATTACTAGAAAATTAATATTGTTAAGCTAACAAAAATTTTGTATTGAACTCACGCAATAAATTTCTTGGCTTATTTCCGAAAACATTATCGAAGAAATGTTGAATTATACGTGCGTGATCGAAAACAAAACTATATGAGGTTTGTCTTATATATTTTTTGATTAAATTGCGATCAAACGCCAGTGGAATTTTTTGTTGACTAGTAGCTTTTCATTATTACCAATTTTGTGTAATAAATAAGAATTTCTGTTATAATATTAATATCGTCACTAAATATCGAATATCTTAATCTAATAACCTACAAGTCACGCTACAGCTTTTGTTGAATGAGGACGACGCTTAAACTTTACAAAAATCGTGGATCAATTAAATGCTTTCGTTTGAAAGCCATGGGAAAGATTACTTAAAGACAGGACTTGCTTCAAGAAAAAGCTTTAAAAATGAGATACTCAAAGAACTGGAAGCTGTTACCGTGGACGGTATCTACTATAAATTTTTAAAAGCTGAAAGAGTATGTAGGTGGGGTCGTCGTGATAGCCTAGAGGTTTAGGCATTGGCATTTGGAGCTAGGGTTGGAATCCCAGTTGCGGTGATAATTTTTCTAATTGGGAACAAATGTTCGGTGCCTCATCATCCGAGAGCGATGTAAAAGTGTGGATTGCATATGTGTCTATGGCTTTCGGGTGCAATCGCGGCACAGACTAAATTTCCAGGAGTCGTGGTCTCAATCTCTGGTCTCGGAAATAGGACGACATTAAATAAACGATTAAAAAATGTAGGTGGAGATAATTGTTCAATCTATTTTAGTATGGATAAAAACAATCAGACTAAAAGAAGCAGAGAACACAACAGTTCTCAGACAATACCAGTCAGGAAATATAGATTCCTAGACATCAGATCATGTTCCTTTTTAACCATTAGTCTCAAGAATTGGTGGAACAATACTATGTTTGAAATGCAATAATAAATGTAAGGTACTACATTTTATACTCTCGTACACATCAATCATACAAGCCTGCCTTTTATTATTTGTTGCTTAATTGTCAGAAAAATCATCAATAAATCAATCAATCAATCATCAGTAAAGTAGACAAGCGTTTAAATTAATTTAAAATAGTGCATTTGAATCGCTCGTTTCTTAGCCTTTTGTTTACTGGCCCTAAGATTAGATTGATGTTGAAATAACCAGGAATATAACTTTACTGATTAACTGAGGAGTTTTATTGGCACAATAGTTTTATTTTTCTGGTGTTTGTTATTACAATTTTTAGATGTACGTAAATTAACTTGTATAGACAAACATTTATCATAGGAACCTGTTAAGGTAAAACATCACCTAGGGTTTTGATTGATCACGTCAAAAACGGCAATTCCGTTTATAATATTACGATGTTTTCGAGTTTCACCTAATTTTCAAAGTGTATTTTAATTCGATAAATAGATTTACTGAGTTTAAAGAAATGTGCGGACTACTCAAACTGAGTTTTCAGATAAAAATAGTGGAGGTACAATAAAATAAAATAGTTTTGTTACAAGTTGAAAATAATTATTTTTAATAAATCAGCTTCTAAATATTTAGGTTCTTCTCAATCATGTACTTATACCTAACTGTAGGTTATTTATCAATAGCCTAGATGTCAGTCAATATCGTTTGGTACAAAACCGAATGCATGTACAAAACAGATAGAGCATTTTACATTTATTTACTGAGCCTTTTTTTTAATGGTACATATTGGTTGTTTGCGTATATCAAAAGTAGTGATAAAACCATGGAAGCTAAGATATGTCGTATATTCAAGGATACACATGTAATTTCATATTTTTTGTAAAATATTATGAAATGTCCAAATACTTTAAATAGGTAGATAATTCAATTGCCTACACCCACCGCGTATGCTCGGTTAAAATCAAAATTTGCCGTGTTAATAAACACAACTGACTTTCTACCTATATTAAGAGGGAACATCTCTTGTGTAACTATCCCTGTCTGTTCAATAGGTTTACATTAAATAGAAGTGAGATGGGTACATATATTATGCATTTGTACAGTACTGCCACTTGGAAATTGCATTCCGAGGTCATTATTTTGTGTTCTTACCTTCGAGAAACTAAGATGAATTGGTCCCAATGTGCAACTCTTACTATTCTGCAAGTTCCTTTCTTGTAAGTTCACAGTGGTTGTACTGTATATTTCCTTACAAATAAAAAAATAATACTAATTTTTTATAAAAATTCTTACATAAAATGATAGATGAAAGAACAAGGAACGATTGTAAGTTGAATATCATTTACAAAAGTTCCTTAAAAAGTATCCAATTTTGATCTATTCTACCCTAGTTTTAAGTATTGCCATTACAACATTTTGTAAATATTTTTTCTTTAATTCCTCAGTCATCCCTTTCTAAAAGATGTGACAAGCGAGGTAAGTAATATGATATTATAATTATTTAATTTTTTTTTATATTGAATGCTAAGAACAGCATACAGAGTAAATAAATGAGTTTATTTCATACAAGGTCTTTTTTAAATTTGATTTCCTCAATTTTTAACCTTAACGACATTTGTAGTCTGATCTATATAAATAAAATATTGACAATCCTTATCGTAGTTCCACTTCGCAGATGTTACGTGGGTATATTTTTGCAATTTTATATATGGTAAGAAAATAGCCAGATTGCACGTTATTTAAATTATGTTGGTACTTTAATTTATTTAGAGAGAACTTGATAAAATATTTTGCGACAAATCAAAAAATTAAAACTTAAATCTTTTCAGGAAACCCAAGGAGCTATGCTCTAAATCTAAATGCATGAAAAATTAAAAAGCTGCATTTCTTGTTTAAAAAGCCAAAGATAAAACGAAAATGGGGTGTTTTTAATTAGAACACGACAGGGTATCGCCAAGTCGTGGCTGTAACGAAGAAACGGGTGGGGGGTGAGAAGCAGCCCCACGCGGAAACGTAGATGTAGTTTGAATAAACACAGCAGGGAACAAAGAAAGCCTCTAAAGAAAAGTAAACAAAAAGTGTATTTCATATTAACAGCAAAAATATTTTCATATCCAAGTATGAAATTTTTATTCAGGTAGACGAACTGTTTTGAATGAACCTGGGGAAAACACATGCACACAACTCCGTTCTGTATACAGATCAAGATATTGGAGTGTCGAGCCCAAGGTGCGTTAAGGGAGCGGACTCATTTTATTGGGTAGCCCCGCCCACGGACTAAGGGTGGGATGGACGCGGGGTACCGCCCTACGTCGGGGCGCTGCGGCAGCTCTCACCCCTGCTGATAATGTGACCGGCCATCATGGCAATGTGAGGGTGATACGAGGGTGTATTTTGTTTTCCCCTACCTTGTTATGGTCCCTATAAGTGTTCAATCGCCATATTGATTTTAAAGCTTTTTTATTGGTACACTTGCACCACTGAAAAAATACGTAATGAGTTTGCATCCCCCCCCCTCGAAAATCGCCGCTCGCTATGTTTTTTAATGCAGAAAAATTTATAAGACTGCCTTTAACATTTTGATTACATTTTTATTGAAATCTTAATAACCGGAAACTCTTGCTCTTGCCTCTAACTATAAATTTCTTTTTGATAATGTCAAATGCACGCCTAGTTTTTAATATTATGCGCCATGACCGACGGGGATATTTAAATTACGCTATAGTTAATGAACCTTTCATGTGCTGTTTTTTTTCCTAAGGTCGTACTTGTTTTTACTTTGTCGAGACGTTTTAGATTGGGAAATATCTAGTTGTTGCATTATAATATCGCTTCATTAGTGAGATTTCCTTTGACTTTAAGAAAGGAAGATTTTTTGTCCTGGATCTTTTATTGACACATTTCCTCTTAAGTTTATTGTATTTTACGTAAAAAATGTTTTTATTTTCACGTACTCGATTGTAGTAGTATGGTATTAATACATTAGTAGACTTGAATATATGAATTTATCATTTAGTACCTGATTAAACCAGCAATTTGAATTAATTTACAACTAGATGTTACACAACTAAAGTTGAAATTCATGTGGATATGTCATCATCATACATTATAATTTACACATATGCAGATGATACTAAATAACAATTTTATTTGCAAACATATGTTTGCCATAAATATAAAAGGAACTTAATATTTCATTTATTAACATTTGTGGTTTTCCGCCAGCCTGTTATCTCTAAAACATTGCGGTTGCACATAAATGGCAAACGTATTTTTGTTTCAAATGCATATGCATGGTTACCTATTTTTAAATATTAATTTTGGGCCAATTTTCTAGCCGATGTTTCATAACATTAAAATACAATGCACTAATTATGCATTAATTGAAAGAGTTGTGTAGTTGACTGTGGGAAAATAGAATTGTTGTGCAAATGCACAAACTATTTAATTTGTTGTCGAAAGTTAAAACTCAAAGCCACAAACAATGGTTTATATGTTCTACTTTACCATGGTGGTAGATTTTCATTTAAGTATGGACATAGACAATTGGAAAAAGAAAATCTGCAATTCTGCGAAAATTAAAAATTTTATTTACAGGATATTATTACTAAAACATTGTTTATTTATATTTTAAAGTTGTGAAAGCTGTTTAATTTAACCATTAAACAATATATTCGATGAATATATTTTTGATAAATCCGTTTTCGATTAATATACTTATGATAAATTTGTTCTAGTTTTACTTATGAGTAATTTTAAAAGCCAAAAAATAAGAATAATAACTTAAAAATACAACAGTATTGATAGCAAAAATAAAATGTTTAAGACATAATAATTGTTCTTGTAAATTTGAATTTGATCTTATCACACATAAAATTACTTTTATGATCTAATAATATAAAAAAAACAACTACATCGTCAAAATTCTTTTTTGGTGTGGTAAGTCTTGTGGTAAATCTTTAAACGAGGACTACGTTTCAGGGCTTCTCTCTTTGCTTTTGTCGGTGGGCGGAATTTTTTCCTCTTTTTGGAGTACTTTTATAATCCTGTATATGCTTGTATAGACGATTTACTTTCCCAAATATTTGATTGTAATCAAGAACAAGTTTTTGTTTGAATATTTCATTACCGTCTGTATTTTTTCTGCGTGGTGATATTTTCGGTGTTACGACGATTGAAAATAAGTCCTTTTTCCACTTCATAACCGTAATCTTTTCTTTCCCTTTTTTTTTAATTTTTTTGTTTTTAGTTCTGGAAACAAGTCTTTTCGTTTTATTCGTGTATCGTAACAGTGTATCATAGGAGTCTTTAACGTGTTCAATCAAGATGTCCGAGAGTTACGGGGACTTGTAACATTTTTCAATAACTAAGCAATATTCCTCGCCCGTCAGCGACAAAAACTTATCAGGACATGGAAAAATACGTATGTAAACAGTATATACGAGTAGATTCTCATCAATCGTGAGATCTTCCTCAGAAATATATAGAGTTCAAAGTTTGTTATTGAGGTGTTGAAACAATTTTCGTGTAGTTTTCGGTTTGGGTGTAATTCTGGATTATAGATTATTGTAGTATTTTTCTGGTCTTTCAATTGGAAAAAACCCCTGACGAGATGCGGTGCTTGGCTGTTGTTACGCCTATCTATTTGTTTTCACAACTAACAGATCCAAAAATTTATAATATATATTTATATATATTATTCGAAATCTTGGAGGAGGTTTATCAGGTTGATCAATATTTACTCGAAGCCAAACACTTGGTTCGTCATCTTCTTCACTTGAACTATCAGAAGATGAAGTGCCTTAATAACTGTTATGAATGTCACTTTTATCCAAATTTGCATACTGCAAGTTATGATCACTTCCGACATATCGTCTGTTAAATATTTTATTAGCATTCGAATACTCATCAAATAAGGACTTAATTTATAATAGCAAAACGAAAGAATTGGTTTCATAGTAATGACTTTAAAATCACTGATAAATATTATTTGTACCAGGGATGTCTTTTATATTTTGAATATAGGGACATAAAGGACGCAATAATAAAGTTTCAGTGCGATACTTACAGTCTGTCCATTTTTAAACAGATTTGGTACAAAAGATGGCTACTATTACTACAAAAAAATAAAATTTTATTCTTTATTGTTCCTATTTATATACATATATACATATTTTTAAAATAACCCTGCCCCATAAGAGAGTCCTTCCTGCAGTTCCATATTTTATTCCGCCCTTTTGCGTTAGTTCCTATTTTTTTTCTGGACCAATTTTTGTTTATAAAATGATCTTTTCTTGTCCAATGCCTGAAGCGCTTCCACAGAGAAGTGACCGAGTTTACTTTTGCACCACTTATCTGAGCACATTTTTATGCATTGGATGGTCATCTGAAGAAAAATCGTGGTAAAAAGTTGCCCACACTGTCTTCTCCATTTCTTCAAGATTGTTAGGATTTCTTCGTATCGTCAGACCTTAGAACGTTTTCAATTTATTGATTGCCGCATCTGTAAGTTAGTAGCTGCCCCCTACGAATATTTTGCCACTATTTTTGGAAGCTGTTTTGACATGCCGCATACGATTTTGCACAACGTACTACGCACTAAAGTTTTTTTAATGGAACCATATGATATCGACTCCGCTATAGTTTTATAAGCTTTGCTGCCCTCATCGCCTAGATACTTCACATATCTACATTGACTCCTTAAACTTCCATTCCGCCACTAGTATCTTGGTAATTAGCGATGCAACTGCCGGTGTGAATGAAATTGTCTTTTTCAGGACATTTACAATACTTCGAAAGTACGGAAACGTCGATAATTTTCCCAGTATCTGCACTGGTGGCGGTGACCACACCATTTAGAGACGTATGGCCTCTTTCCTGCCACGTCCCCACAAATCCCTGTCGTCGTTAGTGCTAACTGCTTCTTGTATGGATTATCTGCACGTTTCTTCTAATTTCACAGCAAATGCATTTTCACAAGAACCCCATGTTCCAGGAGGCGGTGGGATGTTCATGATCCCACAAAAGGATTTACCTGCAATATGATAGTTGCCAATAGATAAACGAATCGCAAGTTGATCGTATAAAACTTTGTCTGACTATTTCCTTGGCACTCCTTTCACATATAATAAAGATTACAACAGCAGTCTAAAAATTTTCTAAATATTTTCTTTTGCTGGCTTTTGTAACTATTAATTTTTTATTTATATCACCAAATTCAATGAATGCCTTGTAATATAATATAATAACTTTTACTATAATATAAGTAACTATTACTATTTCATCTAAGTCAGATGTGGTCATAAAACCAACATTTGTGTAATGTACAGCTCTTTGTTTATAAAACAAGTTCGCATACGATTGTTCATTCAAATTATTTTTTTTAAATTTCATCGTATTCAACTATAATCCACATCGAAGATCAAACCATGTAATTAATATGAGTAAATTGTAATTTCAGATTAGTCAATCCACGAAGCATCAATTATGATTGAGAAAGTTTAAGTTGTAATTCGGAATTCATTTTCGTATAAAAATCGGCATTATATTTCCGTTTTATGAATTACAATTTACTATTCTTAATTATTATAAAATAAAGTCTGTCTTAATTACAATTGCATCTTGCCAATTTTTATTAAAAATATATCAATTACTCTTTATGTTAAAAAAGGACGAGTGAAAGTGAATTTCCAGTAGACACTTTTATTAGTATTCAAATAGGCTACCATTTTCTGCTAAGTAATAATGGGCTCTATGGTACACATTCCCTCTAAATCATTAGATAATAGAAAAAGGTGTGAATTTCATCAAAGTTTAGATTTGAAAGAAAGTAAACATTCACCTGGATGTAGACCCATTTTAATTTATTGCCATACGACAAGTCGTTATTTACAGCCTGTAAAGTTCTTGGTCTTCTTTGCTTCCTACACAACACCCTTTATTTAATTTTCTATCTCTATTTGAGTTCGTTTAAAAATGGACAGACTGTATAGTTGTCTAGCTGCAGTGAAGTTCACATTATTTGGAATAATTTGGAATTAAATCTAGAACATTTGTGTGCGATAATTTTTTTACAATTTTCAAATAAAATTGTCTGAACAGGAACGGCTAGCCGAGTTGGTTTTTGTTTTTGGCAATGAAGCTCCACATCAGTCAACAACTTGTCGGTGTTAAGCCGAATTCAAACGAGAACGGAAAACATTTATACTGTGTGCAACCTCATCATGGAAGATAGACATGTGACACATAATGTGAAAAATGAAAACTTTAAAGAATAATTTTAAAGAATGCAATTCAAAAAATCGTTTCTCGTTGGATATCGGATATGTTGACGGATAAATACAATCGAACCAGGATAAATTGGTGTCAAAAAACTCTACGCAGGAAATTCTAAAAACGTGTAAAGTATCGCTAGTGGTGAGAGATCGTAGATGTATTCATATGAACCAGAAAATAAACACCAATCGTCTGTTTGGGTATTCGAAGATGAAGAAAATTCGACAAATGTATCCGTCTTCGAAGTAAGTCTAAAAAGATGGTTAAGATATTTATCTCAGTAGCAACTATTCCTATATTACATCAAAAAATAGTTAATGTTGATTGGTATACAACCATTTTGCCGCATGTAATCGTAGAGCTTCAAAAAACCAACTCAACGCGACGAATTATTCTTCATCTTAGACAATGCAAGTCCGCAACCAGCTCTCCAGACTATTGCATTTGTCTCCTGACGTTAAATTGACCTTCCTCCATACAGTTCAAACCTAAGTTCCAATAATTTTTTTACTTTTCTCAAAATCAAGAATGGATTGAGTGGAATAACTGCTTCCAGAATTAGTTCTAGCGAATGCAAAAGTGCATTAATTATTATGAAAAATACTTTGAAATAATATAAAGTTTTTAAAATCTATTTGGTTAAAAGCTTAAAAGATTTCACTATTTTCAAGTAACTACGACCAAATCCACTTGTGAACTGATCCTTAATATAAGTAAAATTAACAGAAGCTACCGAACATGTATTTGTGTCTATTACTCTCATACATATAACGTCTTTGTCATTAGTTTTGCACATATGATTGTCTGTGATTGGTCTTTCCTGTTTTCGCTAAACTATAATCATTCATTAAATGGATAGTATATATTTCATCTTTCTTTTACGAAGTTGGTGTCCACACCTCAATTTTATTACATAAACAATTTCCTTTTGCTATCCTGGCACCTGTATAAGCTTCTGATACAATTGTTGTAGAGCAATTGTTATTTTTAATTTTCTCTCAATAGTAAATTTTGCACCAATTCACAATATTATAACACAAGAAATATGGCGTTAAATATCGAAAACCTACTGCTAAATACATCTACGTTATTTTTGATATATAATTTTGGATGTCGCGTTATAGATTTTTCAGCATATATTTCAAAAACAACATTATATTTGTAGAAGTAAAAAAAAAATTGGTATATATTGCTGCATTTCAGTGACTTATCATTACTAAATATTTTTGTTTAAAATGAGACAGACCATTTTTTCTCCGATATATAACTTGAACTAACGTATAAAAATAAGAATAAAAAAAATACATTGCAACATCTGAGTAGTTGGTTCTTTGAAGTCTTTGAAGAAATAAAAGAGATAAGCAATAAAATTAAAAAAAAAACTCTGTACCACTGAGGTACTTTTTTCATTTCAGAAAAAAATTGAGAACAATTTTAATGAAATTCTAGCAACATGAAAAAACTATTATTCATACAACAATAAGACCAAATAAAACCTCTGAATACAACCCTGTTATAAAACGCGAGGCTCTC
>JAUIMW010000603.1:0-16185 GCA_033557785.1 Enochrus cinctus
ACATTGTTCTTCAAAATGAGTCGAACAACGTCTAACGTCAACAATCAAGATAACAATATTTTTTATTTGAGGAGAAATAATGGTTGTCAACCTTATCATGCTCAAAACTCTGTCAAAAGCAATATAATAAGAACAATGGCGACAGTATTTTTGCAAATTTTGCTTTAGATAATGAAATGATTACTGGAAAGTTCATGGATATTCTTGTAACAATAGCATGTTTTAAATTTATTTTTAAATCTTCATTTCAATTGATTTTAAATTCTCTATTCTTCCACCTTCGTCAACATAATTCTAGTCGCAAGCGTTATTAAGATAAATAAAAATTCATCCTTTACGAGAAGGTAAAACCAACTAAAATATAAATATTAACGAAAACTCAAGGCTAAACAACAAGAACAAATCTTTATTTATTTCTATTTTATAGCCGCTTAAATAAATGTTTAAAGGAAATTAATAATTTAGCCGCAGATCGTTTGGCAAACATCTTAGGTAACTTAGAAACTATTTGTCCTTGTTTAATTATATAAATGATCTTCGACATGTCGGAATGCTCCAGCCATAGTTTCTGCTGTACCTATTTCATTATTTTATCATTTATTAAATGTAGGTATTTGTGAAAAAAATGGCGCGCCGCATGGTATCCGTTCTCTCTTTGTTTTATTATTATTCGACTAGCTCCTCACAAAGCTTTCTCGGATTTGTTGTAATTATTATTACACAGGTATTTTAATTGTTTTCGTGGAGACTGCGCGAAGCGAAATACCAATGGACTAGATAATGGGTCTAGAAATACGTCAGTTTAACATAGACTAAGAAAGACATACATGTATTTCACAATCGTTCAAGAGGATTTGTTTCTCATTTATATTAGAAGAGATATTTTTTAGAGTTTTTGATCAAATATTATTTTTTAATCAAATATATTCATTTGCATATCAAGTCGCGATATTTAGAGGCTTCAGGGCTTATGGATAACTCTCATTAATCATCATCAGATGGAGACCATGGCACATGCAGAGCTGCATAATAACACTATATATTAGTGGATAGGCTGGCAACACGTTCTGCTCCGGTTTGGGATGCTTGATACGAACTTATGTTCTTGATCTCAGTCATAAATAATTTTGTTGTTTTTAAACGAGTATGTAACAAAGTAGACCCAACTTCGGCGAGAACGCATGTATATTAAAATAATAATTTTTAATCTTTTATGTATAGTATTAGGTCAATTATCGTGCATCGAATCCCTGAAAGGCGAGATTAACCTAATCTAATCTTTAAAACGAGAGAAGACGCGTTTGCTAGAGAGTACGCTAATGGGAAGCGCAATAATTATCAGCCTTTGGATTAGATATATTCGTTTTTTCGTAAAAATAATATTAAAAAAGAAAGAGTGTAGTGATAAGAAGCGATGGTCAACGAAATTAAATAGCGGAAAGTTTAAAACATACCGTATGATCGAGAGTCTACGTTCCTATAAAGTTTAGGCCTTTTGAACACCTGTCAGGACCCGATGACTGGCGCAAGCCCTGAGTCCCTTTATTACAAGTTACTTATCAGAAATTGTAGATTATATAAAACATGCCTTTTAATGTGAAATTTATATGAGCTAATTTCATAACTGTGTTTGTAATTGGTTTAATTTATTTAATTTTCTGTCACGCCATATGAACTTCTTAAAAATGAAGAATTGCTTTTATATTTTACGCCACTACACTAATCTGTAAAGTTACGCTTAAGTTGTAAAGTTAGTTCTTGGTCGCCAAGATGTTGGGAGGCAGAAGCTGTCAAGATAGTAACACTTTTTTGAATTATAAGGAAATTTATTTAAAAAAATCATACCATCATAAAAAAGCCAACATAAATTTATTTTGCAGATGTTACCAAACAAGTTTGTTTTAAATTTAAACACCAAACATTATTAGCTAACACTTCTCAACACAACCAACATGTTGGCAACACATATTTCTGTTTACTGTTGGTCAACAAGTTGTGCTATACAGTGAACGTGTATTAATGAAAATATTGTGATAATGCAAAATATACCAACCGAAAACTTGTTTATAATCATTAAATATTTTAGTATATTTTTCACTATATAAGACACTAATTAGTATATAAAATATATTTACTGATTTCTGAAATAAGTTACATTATGCTGGGAAGTCACGTTAAATTAGAACATTTTCGACAATTTTCTTATTTCTAGAGAATATATTTTATAATACTAAAGTATAGTAAACTAAATTAAATCTAAATTTTATAAAGCTAAAGCTAATGATTAAATAAAGTTAAATTAAAGCTAAAGATTAAATAAAGTTAAGTTAGTACGTTGCATTCAAGACATAAGGAATTCAACAGTCCGTTCACCTGGGTTGTTAATTTAGGTCACTTCTAGCTAGAACATTAGTACAAATGTGTACCTAGAATTAAGTTTGGCTACGTGTATCAAAATAATGACGAGAAGCACAGCACGGTAACCATCTTAAAAATAAAATTGCGAGATAAGAAAAACACGTATTTTAATAAAAATAAAAATCAAGTAATAAATTATAACATTAAATTTGTTTTTAGACGACTAACATCTAGCGGTGTTAATTATGAAGGTGCGTACATGTTGGAAATTAGTAATATTTGAATATTACTTATATTTTATCGTGGGGTTAATTTCTTTGCAATTTATCAATTTAATTTGAAGAAATTATTTTAAATTGCCAATAATACTATATGATACATGTGAATCACCTGGCATAATATGATAAAATTTTGCATTAATTATTTGGTGTAGTCATGAAAATTTATGGCAAATGAAAACTAGTCGCTGGTTTTCCTTATATTGTCATACATATCCACAAGACTGCATTTAAAAGAACTTCGACAATATACAGTATATATTGTTCAGGTATTTCGGGTAACTTATATTTTCATGAGAAATAAACAATAAAGAATAAATATAACAGTATTATCATGGAATAAATGAGAAATAAGTATCGTTCTCAACAACACTCAAAGTATATGTTCTCCCACGTTTATTACAAATTGGTAACAAATAATTACACTTGCAATAGACTTTATAAGTCGAATCCTTGCGACTGAAATAGTTATACGTCATAAGAACCGCGTGTTTGTATAGAAACTTGATTGCATAAAGCGGCTGGCGAGCGTTCTCTGCAAATGAGTAGGGGTATTTTTCTATTTAGATTTGACACAATTATGATTGATGCAAGGTAGAATTATTGTAAATGTAATAAGCACGTTTCATTCACTTTTTACTCCCACCAGAGGTAATCCAAAAACGTAGATCAACAACGATTTTTCTTTTGCCGGGTTCCCACGTTGAAATAGATGTGGGTCATATGGATTTTAAGGTTTTGTATAGTCGAACATCTGGAAACCCGCGTGGGTTAATTTAAATTATGGCGATTAATTTTCTTATCTGAAATTCATCAAAAGGTAATAACGCAGGTTAAAGTAAGTTTTGATTAACATATACCGGACGGAACATCAGGATTTCTAATTATTTCTTTAGGAACTTTTCCGATTTCCGGCGTCGTTGACTATTTCGCAGGCTGTTTCTACTGGAGAACCGCGATGAAGAACTAGATATAAACATCGCGTTTGAAAACAAAGATGGAAGAAAGGTATTTGGAGCAGAGGTACTAAAACAGGTATCTTGATCTGGTTTTACTTTCGCACACTGCCTGGGCGCGAAACATCACAATGGCTAACTGACTTTACAGAAGTACCGCTGCTTATTATTAAAATAATTTAATATATTCTTTGCTATACATAACAACTTGTAGCTAAAAATCAAGCATAAATAGTTTATATATTAAGTTTTTACGAAATAAGCTCTGCGTGTTAATTTGTGCATTCAAAACATGCAAATTTTCAACCTCTAATCCTCGAAGAACAAGTCGAACTAAAGAGGGCTGGCAGATTACATACATAAATAATACGAAGAAACTTTAGACTTATGAATGTAAACGAAGAAAACGAATTTAAATTCGAAATTTCACGGTTACTTAAATTACAAAACCCGTCGCGGTATCACTATGGTCGATTATTACCATTTGACTGAACACGCTTCCCCTCAATGCAATGTCGCTGTCTTAAGTGTTTCACTGTAAATTTTGTGTTACTTTGCATACGGCTTTCGCGTCAACATTAATTTATCAAGGTTAGCTTTTTGGGGAACGTTCCATTTCGATAAAAGTTATCGTTGGAACCACTCTAAAAATTAGCTTCTCTGAAATAAATGTTTTATCGGCTTTTTTCATATTGATGAACCATCGCTTAAGTCCAAGAACTAATGAGACACGGTTAAGTGGTTTTTAATGATATGTTTATCTGTTATTGTTAGCTTTTTCAGTGTTTTTCTTTTTTTGTGTTATGGATATCTCGCTTTTTACTAATAATTCCATCGATTTTCAAAAAAAGGTCTGACTTCCAACAAGAATTGCAGAATAAAACTTTATTGTAAATACATATCAACATTCAGTATGTAGCTTATGAACCTTTGTGCTCAGAGAAATCTAATTGGGAACACTGACATGCCTCCAAAGGTATATAGATATGCTTAATTGCATTCGGAGTGCATCTTTATATATAAGTTGTTCATGTTATATCTCAAGGATTGTAGATTGTATCTCGCACATCACGGATTCATTTATTATACAGGACAAAGGAAACACAATCAATCCTTTTACTGCAAGTCATTTCTGAACTATACTTCAATATTTCTTTTGTGGCTAGTTTCATATACCTTATATTTTAAACATGTTTTATTAACTGGTAGTGGTTTTGTTATACTTGCTTTTTAATAACCTGTTAAATTGTTACGCGATGCTCAATAGAAAACATTTGTTAATTAAAATTTTTCAAATTTTGTTCTCACGTGTGTGCTCTAGGTACTTCAGATATTTTAGATACTTTAAAAATATGTTATTTTGAAAGGTACAAATAAAAATTAGCCAATCTATCGAAAATAAACCAAGATCCAAAATATTCAAGCTAAATATAATGAAAGTTGCAAAATATTGAAATATTACGTGTACATCGTAATAAGATATCGGAGAATTTCCGGCTGACAATAGTTAATTCAATGTAAAAAACTAAAATTGATGACTTAAATTAGCTATTGGAATATCATTTCGTAGGCGTATTTACAATGTCTTTATATAGAATAACTAAAAGCTGTTACGTATGCAAAATGGTGACGACATGGTTTGTCGAATACGTTACCATACTCACGGCCTTAAAATAACGAATCTTGGTTTCGTTTACGGCTTCAGTAACATTATGCAGCCAATAAACATGATTATTGTGCAAATTGTGATTTCGTCGACGCTGTACTCACTACACTTTGCCTTTCTGTTTAAGGATCATAGATGTGTAGTCTACGTGAACAAGAAGTGGGCGAACTTGTTGAACCTAACAATACAGACTCTTTTAAGACTAGATGAATTCTGTTGCAGTTGTTCCATGACTCAAAATTGTATTTTCTAGATACATCTAAAATAATATAAACTTTGTTTCGTTTTAAATTTTACTTAATTAAAACAAATACAGCGTGAGAAAATATGAACAATAAAGGCACAACTTTCATTTAAACAAACGACATTAGCAATACTTTGTAGCATTTTATAAACAGATTTTTTCTGAAAGATGGGACTCTAGCATGAACTCGTTTCCCAGACTATTATTTTCATTTTCAATCATTAAGTGACGTCATATGGGAATAGTGTATTAATTGCCATAATCTTTTTTAAAAGCATAACGTTTTTGGCAACCCAAATATTTCTTTAATTTACACATTTTACTTTCAATACTGTTGTATTTTACAATTCGTTACTACTAAACTTATCTAATTTATTTGTTTGATTCACTTTAGCTGCAAGAAACAATTATATCTGTTTTCTAAGCATCATCATCATCATTATCAGCTATTTGTTCTCCATTAAACGATCCGTACTCCATACTCATATACTTTCTCAGTTTATAACTGCTGATAGAAGTAAAGCATGATGTTCAGTATCTCATTCCTATTGACTAGTCGACTCAATCTTCCAACTTAAAAAGCCTGATGTTTCGTCGCCGTTATTCTTTAGCGAACTTCGATTTTCCGTGTTACTCTGTTATTGTAATTCTTATTTTCGTCAAAGCTCATAATATAGCTCATTACTCTTAATCTATCAACATCCTCCATTTGACATATTTTTGTAAAATATTGTAATTTCTTTTGTAAAGTATTGGGTGAAAGAGTGATTTTAATGCCAGCCAATAAATAAATAATAGATATATCTATATAAATTCTAGAAGAAAAAATCCACCAGGACCTAAATTATACACGCAATAATTAGTACAATAATTAATGTCATCATTTGTAACCAGATTTTGGTCATAGATCTATCGCTATGAGTTCAAATTAACAGGGTTGCGGAAATTTGTGTAGACATTATTTAGAAGAAAATTAGTGAATATTTAGGGATTACTATTCTCTCTTATTAAAAAAATACAAGAAAATCTATGTTAATGTTTCTACAAAAAAAAAATTAAAATTATTTATTTAAAAAAATAAAATCACCTAATAAGAATGACACTAAGTTAATAACTTGCAACTCTTATCTACGAAACACTAATGCTAGATTTTTATCCACGAGGTTTTCTATGCATCTCATTGGAATATATAACTATGCGTTATTCTAGGTAATTTTTATCTAATCATCTTTACATAAAATGCTATTCTAATTGGGCAAAATTTGATCATCATTTTTATAGCCGCGACCGTTCCACTAAATCATCACACAAAGTAACGTTTTGTGGTCTAACCATCATTTAAGCGTGTAATGTTAAATAAACTTGGTAAATAAGTTTGGTCGTTTAACGTCTTGTCTTAGTTTAAACATTACAGCATTAATACGTGAACAAATATATTTTCTTGATGTACCAGGGGAATTTCTTCAAAACTCAATATTTACTTTGAAATTTTTCGAATGGCACGAACACTTGTTTAAATATTTGACACACTTGCTTTGTTCGTGTTGCAAAGAAAAACAAGATATTTCATACAGGCTTTTTTATAAATAAGAACAAACACATTAACAACCAAGGACTAAAAATCATATTAATGTAATTTCTGAAAATCAATAATGACTTATCACATTATGCAATTTAAATTCCTCAGAAATTATATTTACACATAAAATACTTCGTTTGTGCTACAAGATTCCGAAGAAAAATTGTGATATACTATTATGGGCTTTAGCCTCGAGATAAAGATTGAGATTCCTTCCAGAAAAGGCAGTTGTTAGCGGCGCCAGAGACTCGTTCGTAACGGGAGTATTGAAGTGCCCTCCTTCACCCCGCACATACATCTACCTTGAAACAGTGAGGTAACTTTTAAACCCCGCTTCTTCAAGCTTCCTTACCTGTACCATGCGTATACTAGTTGTTGGAACAAAACTGGTAAACTGTTCAATAACAATGTGACAGATCGGTGCAGTGACTTTGCCTTCGTTTTAAAGTAATTTCTAGAGAACAATGCCAATGAATGCATATTGCATGATTTAGATTACCTTTTCGTTTCAAAGAAAAATTGAGAGAAACATTAATTTTTGTGTCTTTCTTTAGCTAGTTGTATTGCCTTCAAGAAGTTCTAAAATATAGTCATTAAAAAAGTAAATAATTAATAAATTTAATTGTTCAAGTTTTATTTCTCAGATTGCATTTATAAACTGGTTAATGCATAATAGAGTTAAATAGTATAATGTCTTGGTATTCCGTTTTTGTTACAAATGATAAACTATATTTAAATATATTAAAGTCCTAATATAACAAGGAAGTGGCCTAGTATAGAGACATTTCTAAATTAGTAAATTTTTATTTTTGGAATTGAATCTTTATAAATATGTGGAATTAGTTACAGCAAAATAAACAAACTATGTACAGCAATTAAGCATTAAAGAATGTTGCTCCTAAACCATATTATCTTATAAGGAATTTATTTTATGGCCAATGTTAACCTACTTATGGTATTGCTATTTAATTTTCCTATAAAACTAAATATATACTAATTGTCTTTGTTTTGTTTCCTTGTTTCAGTATGCATTGGGACCAATGGTCGAATGTCAGTGCCTTCAAATCGGGACCATCACTACAGAAATCTGAAAGAACGTTACACAAACTGTACTTATGTTGATGGAAATCTTGAATTAACATGGCTACAAGACGAAAAATACGACCTCAGTTTCTTAAAAGACATCAGAGAAGTAACAGGCTATGTTCTCATATCACACGTAGAAATTCGAAGAATCGTGCTTCCAAAATTACAGATAATAAGAGGTAGAACTTCCTTCAAAATAAATGTAAGAGAGGAAAAGTTTGCTCTTTTGGTTACTCTCTCAACAATGTTTTATTTAGAATTACCCTCATTAAGAGATGTATTAAGTGGAAGCGTCGGTTTGTTCAGTAATTACAATCTCTGCCATGTCAAAACCATAAATTGGAAAGAAATAATAACAGACCCTGCTGGAAAATACGTATACGCCTACAATTTTACATCGCCTGAACTTCCATGTTCTTGTCACAGTTCTTGTGCAGAAGGATGTTGGGGTGAAGGTCCTGAGAATTGTCAAAAATTTTCAAAAGAACATTGTAGTCCTCAGTGTTCAGAAGGAAGATGCTATGGCCGGAATCCAAGAGAATGTTGTCATATATATTGTGCTGGTGGATGCACAGGACCAAAAGCAAGCGATTGCATTGCCTGCCGAAATTTTTATGATGATGGTGTTTGTGTAGCTGAATGCCCTCCAATGCAAATTTATAATCAACAAACCTATTCGTGGGAACCAAATCCAAAAGGAAAATATGCTTATGGTGCTACATGTGTTAAAAACTGTCCTGAACATTTATTAAAAGATAATGGGGCTTGTGTGCGTCTATGCCCTCCAAACAAAAAAGCTGTAAATGGTGAATGTGTACCTTGTGATGGACCTTGTCCGAAAACATGCCCAGGAAATGTTCAAATTAATTCAGGAAATATAGATAGCTTTAAAGGATGTACCATTATTGAAGGACATATGTATATTTTAGAAAATTCTTTTACTGGATATCAAAATATCTATCCAAACTTTACATTTGGTGAACGATATGCAGCTATGCATCCTGATCGTTTAGAAATATTTAGCACTTTAAAAGAAATAACAGGGTTTATTAATATCCAAGCTGATCATCCACATTTTAAAAACTTATCATACTTTAGAAATTTGGAAGTCATAGGTGGAAGAGAACTGACTGAAATGTTTTCCTCATTATACATTGTGAAGACTTCCTTAGAATCCTTAGGTTTAAATTCTTTAAAAATAATAAATTCTGGAACTGTTACAATGTTAGAAAACAAAAATCTATGTTTTGCTGACCACATAGATTGGTCAAAAATAAAGAAATCAAATGAACATCATACATTACTACAAAATAATAAATCACCAGCCAGTTGTAAACAAAATAATTTAGTGTGTAGTGAACAGTGTAGTTCTCAAGGATGTTGGGGACCTGGAGAAGATCAATGTTTGTCCTGTCGCAACTTTAAATTAGAAAAAACATGTTTGCAAAATTGCAGCATAGTTCAAGGGTATGTATTACTTTTCATTCTTTCTTATACACAAATAAACAGTAATGATTTTTACACACTTTCTCCATACTACTAAACAACATTACAAAAGTAAATTTATTATCGTTCTTTTGATTATCATTTATCAAATTAGATTGAAAATTCTAATACCACTTTAAATTTGTTCTTAATAATTGTTATCTTTATACATGTAAAACCTCGTATTTGCATATAAATATCTTTCGTTTTCAATAATTTTCTGCCAGCGTTTCAGTGGTTTTTCAATTTCTTGATGGAACAAAATTTAATTTTTTGACACCAAGTAATTGTCTTGCCTATTCCGCATTTCATCATCATTATCAATTAATCCCACGAAGATTGCATGAATATGAGCGAAAATGGGAATAACCAAAAAAAACAATATCGTGGGAATACAATAAATGACAAGTGGACTAGAATTGTCATAGTTTAGAATCATCTCATGTCGGAAATTTGGTCGTCATTGGCAAACTGCCAACCGTGAAGGTTTTTGAAAGCAGACCTCAGTATTATTGTGCAGCTTCTTTCAAGAAGTACCCATTACATTACTCCTTCTATATCGCACCAAACTGAGAGTGTTTTCTTCATTCATTCTTTTTGTTGTTCCATGTCGATATAAAGGCATCAATTTTTATTCTCTGCGACGATTAATGAAAGAAATGGTTGATGATGAGCAAATGGAGACACTGTCGGGTAAGCGAAGATGCACATGCAACAATGCACTAATTTTTGTTGTTTTGGTTGAGCTTATGAGGGATCCATATCTCAAGTTTCAGAATTTTTCCTACTAATTCCAAATGATTCAGAATTGTTTGTAGTGAACATATGAGTTCTCACTCTTTCTCTTGTTGTTTGGAGACTGTTTTGTTAGAGAAGAGCTTTTAAACACTCTTCGCTAAAATTAACCGAATGTTCTAGCTTAGGACTATCGTGCAGGTTAGAATCTCCTTCTTTAAAAAGATGAAATCATTTTTGAGCTAATATTTTTGAAGCAAAACCATGTCGGTATACAGCACTGATACTATCAGCGACTTGAATAGCCCTAACAGATGCGATTAAATTTAGGCAGAAAGAGATATCGTAGGTGGATTTTATCTAATTGCAGCTTCATAAATTTTATGGTAAAATGTTACTAATTATGAACAGCAATTAACAAGTAAATAATGATTTTTAAGTAGATATCGAGGGCTGCCAAATTACATATGACAGTATTGAGAGAATACAATTTATAACAAATAAAGTATAAACAAAAGAAATTAACTAATTGGACAGCCTAATACTTTATCCTGAGTAACATCTATCTTAAAAACTCTATACTATGATTAGTAGCTTCATTTGCAGAATAAGTTTTAGATTTTCTTTTGATTTTTGGATATTAACAGGAGCAAACTTTCACTACTTACAATAAAAATTGTAATGTCCTATCCATGTCAGATTTTATTTGCTGAGCAATATTAAAAATATAATCGCTGTTCCAAAAGAACAATGATGCAACTGCTGAAACTGCAATTTTACAAGAGACCCAAAAACAGATTAAAATTATTTGAAAATTAATTGACTGAAAATAATGACAAAGGGACATATACTTTAGTTTTCTATTAACAGACTTGGAATAAATCATTATATGGAAGAAAAGTGAATGATATACACGTTTGCCTATGACACCAATAAAGTCGGACGTATAAATCAGTTTTATTAATGTTTTGAATGTCAAATGGAAAAAATATAAATATATCTATATCTATTAATGAAAACAACCCAAACAATTTATTCCTTATTAAACATTTATCTAAATATAATTTATTTACAGAAAATTTAATAATTATTAAACCCAAATCAAAATGTTTAAAATAATTTAACTATAAGAGTATTTTTTTATAGAATTTACGATGCTGGGAACAACGAATGTAAATACTGCCATGAACAGTGCCAATCATCATGTGTAGGACCAGGAGCTGAACATTGTACATCTTGTAAATACTTAAAAGATGGACCATTCTGTGTACCAAGTTGTCCAAAAGGAAAATATGAAGGAAATAAAGTTTGTCTACCCTGCCATGAAAATTGTGTTGATGGCTGTACAGGACCTAAAAATATTGTTGGAGAAGGAGGCTGTAACTCTTGTGATAGAGCAATAATAAATCAAATGCAGGAACTCGAAAAGTGCCTTCACAAAACTCAACAATGCCCTGATGGGTATTTTGAAGAATATGTTAGACCAGAAGCACAAGATTTTTTGAAACCTTTGGATGGAAAAGCAATATGCAGGAAATGTCATCCGAGATGCCAAAAATGCACAAGCTATGGATTTCATCGAAATGTTTGTCAATTATGCACAAATTATAAGAAGGGTGAACAATGCGAAGATGAATGTCCATTAGACCATTACCCTGATAAAGAAACGCAAGAGTGTATAGCATGCGATGGACAGTGCCGAGGATGTACAGGTAATTAAATTTTGTATTAAATTCAATGTTTATCTATGTTTAATTTAGTAAAGGCATATTTTCATTGAATTTGTTTTATTTTAGGACCTGGACCGAGTAATTGCACAGCTTGCCAAAACTTTAAAATCTTCCCTGATGGAAATCCATTAAACAATTATACTTTTACTTGTGTTGCAATGTGTCCTCAGGAGTACCCTCATCGAATCTTTCCTCAAGACAATAATAATATTGAATCATATTGTTCTGCTGAAGAACCCGTTATACACTCACCTGCACCATATATGTCTTCCACATTTTATATTGTTACAAGTGTTGCCTTATGCGTTATTGTTACTATAGTTGTGTTTGTAGTCTACAGTTGCTGTCGAACTATGAAAGAAAAAGAAACTGCTTTGAAAATGACCATGGCCTTAACTGGTCTTGATGACAACGAACCTTTACGTCCATCGAATGTTCTGCCAAATTTAGCAAAATTACGAATTATTAAAGAAGCAGAAATAAGAAAGGGTGATCCACTGGGTTATGGAGCATTTGGTACTGTATACAAAGGATTCTGGGTACCTGAAGGTGAAAACAATAAAATTCCTGTAGCAATAAAAGTACTTCGAGAAGATACTGGTGCTAACACAAGCAAAGATTTCTTAGCTGAGGCTTATATAATGGCTACAGTCGACCATCCAAATCTACTGCAACTTCTGGCTGTTTGTATGACATCACAAATGATGCTTATTACACAACTTATGCCATTAGGTTGTTTGCTAGATTTTGTAAGGAATGAAGAAAACCAACAGAGAATAACTTCTAAACGTTTCTTATCATGGTGTACACAAATTGCTAAAGGCATGGCCTATTTAGAAGAAAAGCGATTAGTGCACCGTGATTTAGCTGCCAGAAATGTTTTAGTTCAAACCCCTGGTTGCGTAAAAATTACTGATTTTGGTTTAGCCAAACTTCTAGATATTAATGAGGAAGAATATAAAGCTGAAGGTGGTAAAATGCCTATAAGATGGTTAGCATTGGAATGCATACAGCATCGCATTTTCACTCATAAGTCTGATGTTTGGGCATTTGGAGTGACGGTATGGGAACTGTTAACTTATGGGGGCAGACCATATGATAGCGTACTTGCGAGAGATGTACCTGAATTATTGGAAAATGGTGAAAGATTGCCACAACCTCCTATTTGTAGTATAGATGTATATATGATTATGATTAAATGCTGGATGTTGGATGCAGAAAATAGACCTGGCTTCAAAGAGCTAACTGAAGATTTTGCTAAAATGGCAAGAGATCCTGGACGATACTTAGCTATACCAGGAGAACATTCCAGATATCAACTTTCTTTACAGGTATGATAATAAACATTTATTTGTTGAAATAATCTAGTAACTTATTTTATTTCAGGATAATACAAATACATTGGGAAGTACAATTGCACCTTCAGTGACAGATCATTCTGGAACTCTTTCAGAAGGTGATGATTATCTACAACCTAAATCAAGAGCACCATTGCCTATATATGCTTTGAATTCCCTTTCGAGAACTCCACCAACACCATTGAAAAAGTTTTGGCCGTCTGGTTCTCACATGACGTCTGATGGCAGTTGTGCACCCCAAAATCAACATAACTGGAATCAGGAAAGACTGCGTTTTGCTCAAGCTAGAGGACTTGATCCTAATTCGGTACATCATGTCTCACATTCTGATGGTTCCAGTATAAGGTATATAATATTTTAGTTATAAAGAAAATTCTAAATTTTTAAATAATAAAAGTTTATAAAGTTGTTATTATACCCCTCATAATTTTGAAGATATACTAAATAAAACTTTTTTACAGAAATTTTGGCTCAGACGAATACGATGCTGGACGTTCCCAAGCACAAGTAGGAACACTAAAACTGGAACTGCCAGTTGATGAAGATGATTACTTGATGCCATCACCTCAGCAAAATCAAAATTATGTTGACCTGATTGAAGATTCTAGAAGTTCAGAAGGAACTCTTGCAAATGTTTTTAGATCTTATCCTGAGTTTTCGACAACGACAAACATCGACAATCCAGAATACTTAATGAGCAACGATCCTCCAACTCAATCTATAGGAATACCTACTGTGTCTGGATTAGTTCATACTAATGGAAATTCTGAACCTGTTAGTCCAAATCCTGGGAAACCTTATCAGCCTCAACGAAGTTCTGAAGAAGAATCTGATCATGAATATTATAATGATTTTGATAGATTGCAAAGAGAACTGCAACCTTTACATAGAAAAGGTGAAACTACTGTGTAAAGTATATTTGGCATAGTACTTCTTATTTAATTATATGTTACACTGTATCCACACAATGCCAAACTGAAGAAGCAATTACAAGTTATAAGGTAATAAAATACCTATTTAACATTGCAAGAATAAATGTGGATGCATGATTTGTAAGTGAGAAGAATTTAACTAATATATAGTTACAAAATGCATGCTGAAATCATGTTTTAAGTTTATTTAGAAAATGTTAAAAATAAAATTTAATTTATTTTTTTTTATAAAATATTTTTGCAAAGCATTTCTTATATTGAAAGCAACGAATAGGATTAACTTCTTACTTCAATCAATATTTTTCTAAATAATGGTGAGGCTGTGTACTCCTTCATGGTACTTAAAATTTTATAAATAAAAAAATAATGTTGATGTAGTTGCTGAAACAATAATTTGACAATATAGTGCCATTTTTAATACAATATGGCATGTAAATTGTACATAATTCTTATAAATTTTATATTTTGTAAATATTATATATTTAGATTGTAAGTAATTTTTGTTTAATTTTTGGGTGAGTTTATTAAATGGGACTAATCTAAACAAATATATCCTAAATACTATCTTGCCCAGTATTATCTGTGATAATTATTGTTATATGTTTTTTTAAATTTTTATTTTTTTTTGACGGAGGGCCCTAAAACTCGATATGTTCGATTTAGTTGTTATTGAAGTACATTTATATTATAGCCAACAAATACAAGTTGCTGCCGACAATGAATATTTTGTTAAACAAAAATAAATTTTATACTGATATTATAATTATTTATTTGTAATTATTCTTAATTTTAACAATTGATATTTAGTTTTCTGAATACTGGCTATAATGTAAATGAATATATTTAAACTGAAGTTTGCTACAAAAGTATATAAACATTTATAAATTATGGTGATATTTTTTTATTTAACTTTAATTTTCCCAAATCATAAAACAAAAGCTTTTTCTGTATACAATATTGAGTTACAATGTTTAAATTTAAAATAACTGTATAGTTTCATGTTATAAAATGCAAAGTGGGAAAGTTAAAATTATGATTATTTTGTTTATGTAAATAAATATTTGTTTTGTTTAACTTTTAGTAGTAGACTTAGGCTCGTTTTTTTTTAACTCCGTTTAAACGTTAGTTGCGATAATCGGTGATTAAGTCATTGTAAAAACAATTAAACACTGTTTGAGGTAACTAATGTTAAAACAGAGCTGGAAAAAAACGAGCATTGGAAGAGTAAAGGGAGCACTTATTACAAAAATTAAAATATTGTATATTAATTGTATTATTAATTGTTTGTATAATATTTTAAATGATATACAAAGTTAATATGCACTAATATTGTGCCATTTCTATAAAATACAAAAGTGCCTATTAGTCTTAAGAAATGCCAATTTGATGATCTATCTTATTTTTTACATATGCCCATTTTACTTCAAAAAACATTAATATCTACATGAAGTTGCTACTTGATAAGGAAATCCCTTATATATACACAGTTAAAAAAATGTTTTTTGATGTAGATTCAATTGTAAGTAAATTACATTATTTAAACAACATGATTTTTAATATTTCACGAATAATATTGTCATTTATGAAAGTAAAAATCACATTTTTCGTAAGTTTTCTACTATGTAGAGAAACCGAAATGATTTGAAATATATATAACATTTTAATATGAATAAAAGTATAAGATCTTTACATTGACATATCTAAGCCACCTTTTTCTCAATACTTTGTACATTTTTAATAAACCTATATATAATTCTAATTTCGTTTTATTTTATAAT
>JAUIMW010000604.1:0-16169 GCA_033557785.1 Enochrus cinctus
TTTCCCCTTGGTAAATTGGCTAACTACACACAAGAAAGTCATGTGTAAGAGAAAAGCACAATTGCAGGTTAATTGCTTATTAACATCATGCTAATGGTTATTCGTGTAACAGTAAAATGAAAGAAAACAATAAAAATGATATTACTTTATACCATTAGTGTAAACGCCTAATATCTTCCGTCTTATTGACAATAATAATTTAGATAAAAGTCAAGCCCAGCAATTAAAATAAATAGTCTAAGGTATAAACAAGGCACTCTACTCGTCGTACTTGTTTTGAAATTTGGCTATTACCATTACATTTTATTATTATCGGCGTTATTTATGTAAGTATTCGATTTATTACAATGTCTGAAATAGGTGCATTCCTCACACTAATAACTTTATATAGAGAAAATTACTTTTAATGTAAAACTTGTTTTTGCTTGGTTAACACCAATCTTCTGGATGTAATAAAATAAAGTGTATTCTATTCTGTAAAATCGCAGAAAAATAGAATTGTTCGAGCAATGAAATAAAATAAATTGAACCTTGTCTTCTGACAAAGGGCGTACTGGAATACATTACCTTTGTGAGAATTGTCTGTATTAAGAAAGGTGCATACGAATCATTCGAGGGGGGCGAAGTATAATAATAAAATTCGCTTTCGTATATACGTGTGTGCATCGGTGCTGAAGAAGAAAGTTAAAAGCGCGGAGTTAACGTGCGGGAGTGAGATGAATTATTCCGAAGTTATTCCATCCGAAATGCACACAATAAGATTATTCACAGAGGAATACCTGCCACGGCGGCGTAACAATAGAAAAAATTTAGATTTGTTATTTTTAAAACGGCCCAGCCGCTCTTGCGTCGCAGTTTACCTGATATATGATTTCTGAATTATTATGAAAAGTCATGCTCCCTCTTATTTGAAGCGCGTTCTTTCAAAAACTGCACGGAGCTTTATTTCTGAGGTGTTATCTTTTCTTTAAGCCTCTACGGACTGGCCCATGGGGCCTGAGTTGTTCAATTTTAAAAAGAAAATTTAATCAGCATATTATTATCGAAATTTTCCCGTTTCGGTTACGAAACTGGTAGATCCTAGCACCATATAAGTAGGAACCGAGGTGTACAATGTGTCATCTGCATTATAAAAGTAATGAATATTTAAGTTGCACAATAAACTCTAAGAGAATAAGGAATTTGGTAAGAGAGAAAGTGGTATTTATAAACATCTAAGTACAAGTATATGGATCAGAGTAGCCAGTGGCTAGCAAGAACGAGCTTGCGTAAGAAAAGATCCGACCACAATGAGAGGTGTATCTCTCGCATATGAATATACTCCTGCCTCTAATAGACTTTAATGTAGTGTAATAAACATATCAGTTGAGTATAACTATGCAATAGCTTAAGATATTCGGCTATTTTGTGAAAGTTGTTCCGTGCACTCGCTTTATGTGTTAAATTAGCCTTTGAAAAGTGGCCAATTTTTGAGAATTACTATGAATAAATTGTTTTCATCTTTACTACTAAATTATTTTAATTTCAACTAACGCAATCAAAAGAAGAAAATATTTAAGTAACGCCTCGCAATCACAAAGAAGGAAATTGTATATGTGTAACCTAAATACCGCCAAGTTAATATAAAATTAATTCTTAAGGTAAACGATAGCCACGTATGTATAGCTGTTAGGCGGTCAGATAATAAGTTATCCAAGTATATTTTCAACTAGACCAATAAAATTTTAATTGGCTTGTTAATGTTTAAAGAGATGAAGAGGAAAAGAGCTGCGTTACAAATTAAAAGGTGAGTCCGCGTCTCCCACAGCACTACTACAAATTCTCGAATTATCGAGCCTTTTTGTTATTATCAGATTATAGAGTAAGAACCTTTAAAGTTTATTAAGAATATGAAACCAGTTCTTTAAACAGGAATCAACGTAGTTATTACGATAGATCTCACAAGTAACTATAAAACTTCTGTAAAGTGAACAGTCGATTTTATTTCGAATTATTGGGATTTTTCAAATCTGGTAGTTAGGCTTATCTCTTTTTTACGAGTATTTTTAAAGCGTCAAGCAAGATTTTAGTACAAAACATCATATGCATAGCTTTTTGGAGGTGGTTCTTCGTGGACAAAAAAGCTTGTCCTGCAGGATGCTCACGAACAATTGAGAATTGCAATGTGGGCTGTAGATGTATCAGCACCATTAGTCCATGACGACTGTTTAATTATACGCTCTTAAAATACATTTAGATCTTAAGATACGCAATACGTTTCTAATTTTCCTGCTGTAAATCATAAAAGTCTTAGCTCTTTCTAGCAACGTCTATAAATAACAAAGTATCGAGCATATGCAAAACGTATCACTTACAACATATCTCTAACCCACAAATACAATATAATATCGCCCGAAAAGAGAATCATAGTTAATGAGATGCACAGTACCATTATGTCGGACAGGAAAAGAGACCTCCATAAATTTTGTTTTGGCGGAAACCTGGTTAATGCAGGCCTTTTCTTTCTAGTATTGACTGACCGCATTTGTAAATTACTTTTGGCCTTTTTCGGCCCCATCACCATCGCTAGCGAACAGATATTCGATATGATTCGAACGTGCGAAACTGTACTTGTTTCCTGTCGTGCTCCGAAATTACTACTAGACATCGTAAAAACGGTCAGCTATAAAATTAATGACCACTCTGAGGTTCGACTTGAAACAATGCGCCCAAAGAACGTTTGAACACTCTACTTTTATCGGTATTAATTCTTATGTTAAAAAAAAAATTACCAGGGTACGTACATACGTTTACGCCCAGTGCTATATTGCTTAATCTTATTAAAAAAAAACTAAAATGAAAGTACAAGGAACATTAAATAACTTTATTGTATACGTAGGAATTAATAGTTAATTGCCAAATAAATTATAAAGCGATAATTTCGATAGGACAACAACAAGATAGACGGACAACAGAAATGATCCTTGAAAATAATTTTATTGATATTTTATTAAGTCTATTAAGCTGTACACAATGTTTCTTACAAAATTATATGTAAATGAGACATGTACTAATGCGCAATCCCATTAACATGTAATAAAGAAATTTTTTCACGTTATATTTAATGTTCTTTTTATCAATCTATCATAGAAACGTACATGGCAGCCATTAACGGAGAGTTTCTTAAACTTCGGCCTGGATTAATTTGAATTAAATCGTGATTGCATATTCGATTAAGGACCAAGAAAAACCCTAACGTACGGAATTATGAATTGCTTTGGATTAATTTCTTTTTCTGATGTTTTCACTAATTGCTTCAAGAAATATTAGCAGCAATTTGTCTTTATTTTTGTTTAAAAGCAAAGGTTTGGAAATTGCTTCATGTTTGCTTTTTATCGATTTGTATTCGTTTGAATAAACATTTAGCCGGAAGAAAGGAAATCAAACAGATGGTAAGGAAATAAGAGTAAAGGAATAAACCTACATCCATTTGGGTAGAAGGAGCCAGATTTGATCGTGGCAGTGATCACCCATAAGTCGAGTATTTTAACTTGAAAATAGAAAGGCAGAAACTAATGCCTTCCAAAAAATCGACATAAAAAATCAAACCAAGAAATCTTCTATCTAGAGTTTAGGAATAGACTATAAGTTCTTGAGATCTATATAGACGCAGATGCTACTATTACATCGATGAAAACCAAGTTACAAAAGAATTAACAAACGACTAATGATGGAGAAACATCAGATAAAAGTCGTAGGATGAAAGACTTAAAATCGTAAAGGATTTCTATCAGCAGGAGTAGAAGACAGGATCACTGCTGATATACTGAAGATCGCATGAAATGCAGTTTATTCGGTTCTAATAACTCCCTACTTCTTAAGCACGATCATCATTAAATAAGGCCATGATTGTATTGCATATGAGGTACTTTAAAAAATTAGCACGAACCTATTAACGTTTAAAATGGACTCATTTCAACCCAAGGAACAGGCAGAATTCCGAAAATTATACAGTATCATGGATCACATATTTACACTATGTGAGTTGCAGGATCTTGAAATTGCAAAAAAATTAAAAAAGTATGTATTTATTGAATCATTTGTAGATATTAATATGCACACATTTGGATATATCAATATTTTCTTCGATAAACAAGGTTTACTTAAGCATCTTAAGTATCTTAAGATCCTAATTTACACCAAACAGATTGCGAGGGCTTGCGCGAGTCAGCGAGCAGGAAAGCTGCGAGCATACGCAGCTATATTCTAAGACCCTGATGTATGCCATGCGAATACAGATAGTGTAGCGGTGGAGATTATTCATATACATTTTTGACGGATTGTCAAGCGTTTTCTTGATCAAATATGACTTCATAACGATTAGCCAATTCGGGGCGTTTTTCATAATTTACTGCTTTCAAGCAGTTAAGTTGAGTTGAGTATCTCTCCGAATTAACTGTTTGATTTTGCGGAAGAAGCTCATAATAAACAACATCTTTAAAATTCCACCATACGCAAAGCATAATTTTCTGGGAATGAATATTTTGCTTTGGTGTGGTTTGCTGAGGCTCATCTCGTTTTCCATATGTTCTTTTACGCTTTACATTATCATACGCTTTAAAAATAAGACGACATTATTGCGTTTGAACGGTGAACCGCAGATAGAAATTCGACCCATTATGTTTCGTTCACTCAATTCGCATGGTACTCATATATTCTAACGACAGACGTATCCTGATCTATTCAAATTACTCTCCACGGTTTTTGGGATTCACTGATCATCTCTGTCATATCTCTAGTTGTAAGATGCCGGTTATTTTCAACCAGTGTCTTCAGCTGATCTTCATCAACTATCGATGGTCTGCCTGAGCGCGGAACGGAATTTCACAAACCAATTCTGGCATACGCGTTCGTTTACCACATATTCCTCGTAAATTGCACATATCTTTCTTTTGAGTTGCGTTGCGTTTTTTCCAGAAATAAAATAATATCAAACAACTAAAGTACTTCTGATTTTGATCCACAACGTATATATGAAAATAGTAACTATAATTTAAAAGAAATATTTTAAGTGACAAAAATTTACGCGCAAAATAAGAAATTACTTTTTTTTAGTTTTAGTTTTGTAATATATTCTTATAAATTGATGTTTTTTTATTGATTAATAGGTATAGGCAAAATACGATTTCGGCTTTACGCCATCCTCCGGTCAAAAAAAAATTAAACGGATTAAAAATGATTAATTAATGAAGATTTTTATGAATAGTTATAGAAGAAACTAAGTGAATTTGTGCCCTGTTGTTTTCCAGTATTTATGTTGGAATTTTCACTCCCTCACATTAGTTTACTTAATCCCAATTCTTTTTATGTTTTAAATATCTAGTTTTTATTTTGTTGTGCTGTTTTAGAATTTTTTTTTAAATTGTGTTGATATAGAGAGGCCTAAATGTTAGGTTCGTCTTTTTCTTTTTTATTTTATTTTTTACTTTATAGTGTATTTTGGTTAGTTATTCTTTACTGGTTTGCATTTTACCTAGTTCGATAACGATTTCGGTGGATCCTTCCGGTTATACTCTATTTAATCTGTTTTGTCATATTTCGGTATGATGATGTCCGTGAAAATGTTTTTTCTATAAATGTGCATTAATTGTTGGTTTTCTCTTGTATTTGTGAGGTCGAAGCAGTTTAATTTTATTTTTTCTCTAATTCCATAGCGAATTGTATGATGTTGCTGTAGTTACTCAGGTGGTTTAGTAAGACATTTTCGAGGTCATTTCTTCCCGACCAAATTCCAAACACATCATCCACATTTGTTTTTAAGTTATCCACACACATATATATATATATATATATATATATATATCTGCTAAGGCTAGTGATGACAGTGATCCCATTAGTAGCCTTTCTTCCATGTAATAATATTTCTTGTTGAAGCAAAAAATGCCTTGTAGTAATTCTGAGGAGGTTTTTTATGTTGATTTTATGTGTGTCTACGTATGGTCTATTTCTTAGTCAATTTTTTTTATTGTGTCTGTTGTTGTACCTTTTGTATATAGGTTAAATATGTCAAAGGAAATGAACAAGTGTTTTCAGTTCTTGGGTGTAGGTGTGTTTTGTATTTTTCCTTTTAGTTTTCTATATGTTTTTGTTATGTATTTTAAAGTTTTGTATGTATCTCTTGTTCATTAAGACCATTCCAGCTTCTTAATCTGTTCTTGTGATTGTGTTTTTTTCTTTTTATATTTTGAAGCGTTTTTAATTCTTCAATTCTTGGTTGTTCGGTGTATTTTTATGGCATAGTCTAGTTTTATTGCCAGTTGTTCCAGTTGGTTTAGATTGTTTTTCTGTGATAGTATATAATTGCAGCCCTTGTTGAGAAGCTCGTTTTCTTCTTTGTTGAATGTGGTGTTGAACAAATTCGATACAATTATCATAGTGGTTGTTGCTTGTCTGCTTTACATTGATGTCCTACCTCTTCTTTAATATTTCGATTTTCTTCTTGTGTACTGCTTCTGTTTTCATTCATATGTCTTCTAGTTTCTCTCTCATTTGTATGGTGAGCTGAACTGCGAGCTTGCGCGAGTCAGCGAGCAGCGAAGCTGCGAGACACGCGGCTATATTCTAAGATCCTTATGAATACCAAGCAGATATCAAACTGAACTACGAGGGCTTGCAACGAAATTGCGAGCATACGCAGCTTTATTTTTAGATCCCAATTTATAATTTTAATGGTTTTTTTTTTAATTTATTTGAAGTCAATTATATCCTTTTATTATTTTTTGTACAATGAGCATTTTATAATAGGGTATCAAGCATGAATGGCCCAAAAACAGCGCATTTAAATATTTGGTCATTACGAACACATTTTGACAACTCTATACAGTATGTTTGCAGCTCTTCTCACGAATTCAAATGTCTGTGAGAAAGTTGGTTGACGCCAGGTATGCCTGATGACTTAGTAAGTATACTTGGATGTGATCTTTGAGTGGCTATCTATTTTATGAATAATCTTCATTGTTAATTGTTAGACTTCTCAGTTTCTCTTCCCTTCATTGAACAAATAGATTGGATTTCTCTTTCTATTTCCAGTAAAACAGTAGCTATTGATACAGTACATAGGCCACCTGAATCTGATGCTAATCAGTTCCTTTGTCATCTTAAGGAAACTTTTCCTGAAGCATTTGTGAGTGTTGACAATTTCGTCTGTCTTGGTGACATGAATATATCTGAATTTAACTTCTTCTCTCAGATCATTGATCAACCGACTGAAAACATTCATCGACTCTTATTGATCATGTGCCTGGGCTTATTATAAAACTTTAAGAAACTTGGTGTCGTTCTCCATTCGTCGGCAAAAGATAGTAAATTTTGAGCAAATAACACCTCATCTACGTGATGTTGACCCGCTTAAAAAGCAGTTTGTTTCCAATTCTGGCATTTCAGAAGACCTGACTGAATACTTTCTTGGCTGCTATAGGCAGGCAGATGGAAAGGAGTGGATCCTATAAGCGTCCTGTTAGTGATTTAAATATCTGTTTCTTTAATATCATCAAACATACATTTCTACAATTCCTTTGAAGCTTTGTTCAAGTCTGCAAATACACAAAATTGCAACAATTTTTAATTAGTTTATAAAAATGAAAAACGAGAAAAAAAAACAATTTGAAATGGTCTAAATTGTTCGCAAAAATTGCTGTTTAAAGCTTTAAAAAAATTTAATTACAAAAATACAATAATGGTTAAAATTATTATTTAAGATAAACGTATGTCTCATAAATCAATCATTATTGAACTGCATAATATGGAATAGCGCTGATGATGTCATTAACGTACTGGTAAACGAGTCGTTCATCACTATCTCACACCTAATAAAATCTTAAAAGTTTTTCACTTTTATAAACGAATTATAAATTTACTGTATTATGCAGAGGGTCGTTGCTTCGTAATTTTTTTCAAGAAACACAAAATTGACAATTAGGCAATACCAAAATTCCTTTGATGACAGAACGTTTTTCAAATAACCTGGTATATCCAAGCAACAAATTGAAAAAACTCGGCTACTGGAGTCAAGGCTGGTTGTATTTTATTTGATTGGTGGATTTTATTATTAATTTGAGAATATTCTTAAAAGTTAACATGTTTAGATTAGACTTGTAAATATCAAAATAAATGTCTCTGATCAAGCTACAAATCGACGACTTAGTTGAAGCTAAAAGGTGGCATAATTACCATTTAAATATCCGGAAGAAAAAAGCCAATTTTAAATTCAAACCAATTTATTTTTTACTACCGAAATTGATCTCTCGATACTTATACGTCCAATTAAAAAATGAAAAATGCTTCATTGATTCTAACCAGATTGAAATTATTACGGAAAGAAGTTGTAAAATGTTTATTACAATTAATATGTGTCACGGAGTATTAACTATTTAGCTGGGACGTCACACAGGAAAGAATATAATATAATTAATAATTGGTTCAACCTTTAAAATTGCAATACTCGTAGATTAATAGCGATATAAATTTTAAGTTCGCGAATTATTTTGCATAATCACAAGATCGGTTTAGCCTCATTTTTTCGAGCTTCCTTTATACATTCAGTACTTCTTGGTAGTGTTACATCTAATTAAACTTTAAGTGTTCATCTAGTTTTTTACATGGCTTTTTTTCTATGCTATTTTCTATTTAAGCATTGTACTGGTTGTCAGGTCATACCACGGTAGGTAATAGCATTCAAATTTTCAATGAGAGTATGAATATGTATAGACAGTTTGGTCCAGCAGCAGTTAGTAGATCGAGTTGAGATTCGATACACGGGCAGTCATTAAAATTGACAGGCAAATTGAAATCAAGCAACTAGGAATAATCAACGGCACATCTCGAAAAATGTGCAAAATCACGATCACCAATAAACTGGTCCGTGGTCATGTTTAGGTTGTAATGTGCCATTAAATTAGTAAACAATTCTGTAAACACAAGTTGAACCATCTCTTCAGCCTTCGAGTCCGTTTGATTTTTTTGTTCTGTTGTTTGTAATTAACAGGTAGCATAACTGTTCTACTTAAAATCTACTTACATGTAGAGATTTTCCTGGAAGATTACAATGACAGAACAATTACTTTAGTTAGTGCTAAGAGCATTCCTAGTTAAGGTCCCATTAAAAGACATTAATAACCAAAATAAAATATGGAACCTTAAACTAACTTGCCTTGTAAACATATATTAAGAATACTTTATGTTTATTGTAACTTTTGTAATGAATTTTTATTCAAATAAGTTAATTAAAAACTAAACGTGAATTATTGATTATTCCCATGCAATAGATTTATGTGTCTAGTTTTTTGTACATGGTCGCGTACAAATTTTTTTATTTGCGTTAAAAAGTCATAATCTATGTCAATAATCGGCACTTATTTAAATTACAAAGCTTTGGGGCTTGGCTGTATCTCGCAAATCAGCAACTGTCCTAATACTTGAAATTTTTATTGTTACCAAGGCGATAAAAATCAGCGCACAGCGGTAGTGTTTTCAATTTGGTAGGACTTCGTTTTGGTTATTACTTTTCTTCTTAAAACTAGTTTTCTTAATAGAAAATTCTAGTTTTATAATTAAAAATAATGATATGTACGTATTGGAGATATTATTCCTATCGTGACATTTTATGAATTTAAAAAGGTTACCGTATAGCATTTAAAAATGCCGACAAAAAATACCGAGCGAGATATTTTAAATATTCCAATTCTTCTGGAATACCGAACGATGAAGTTTATTTGTAATTATGAATATATTAACGGAATTAGTCGGTACGCACTGTAACTAGAATTTTTGGTATGATGCGGCAGTGCGTTTGCTCACTTGGAATTTTTACGATTTCGGGCGTTTTCCTTTTGATTTACTTTGGGGAAATGGTGGAGGCGCGCTCAGCATACACTTTTAGTATAGAAGCATCTGGTCCAAAACTGTCATGCAAAGGTATAGTAACACTAAAATTATATAAAACATAGGTGTCGAGTTATAAGCCACAAAATTATACTAATAAATTTGCAACAGCCCGAAAAAATAATTTAATAAGCCAAATTTGTATTCAAATTGCTTATTAAGGCAATACGATTTACCTAACTCTGTTATAGAAATTTTTTTAAGTAAATTTTTATGCAAATTTAATGCAAGAAAGTCACCTTTGGTGGTGTCAAAGATTAATTAAAGAGATTGCCGATTTTTAGTAGCGATTTTCCCAAGTTATTTTTTAGCGGTTTCAATAAAGCTTAATGCGCTATAAATTTAATTCTACGTCTCTATCGAACTTTACGATTTTTACGAACGCTTTCTGCTACCGAACGTAGTCGCGTAATTTTGTAATGCACTTAATTTTAATAATAAATTTAAGTACGTTTTTTATGCCCTGTGGGGCAGCAATTTAACTCGTATTGTCAGCCGAAATATATTAATAATAATCAAGTTTTTTGTCCTTACGATTGAACGCAAATAAGTATCATTATAAGTAAATTTACTTTCATGCATATGATTAATATAACTTTTGGCCAAATCACTTGTCATTCAAAAGAATCGTTATGCAACGTTTTTTGCCCTAATTGAAATCTAAAATTATTATTAAAACTTTTTTGCGAAGCCTTCAAATATAAATAAACACAACGCTTAAGATTATTAAATCGAGTTAATTTTCGTACATCAGTCAAAATAGTTAAATTACCAACGTCAATTGCTTTTTAGTTTCTTTCATTCGAATACTTTATTATAGCAGTTAAATTATCATAGTTATCATGCGGCGTAATGGCAGGCTTAAGAAATCTCATTATTAGTGACTACAATTTTAATCTTTTTCTTAGAGACTGTTTCAGGTTAATCTTTTGCTTGCAGGCATAATTCTAAATGATGAAGTTGGTAGGCATTTTTGATTGTACATTGTTGGCACTCGACGAAATTGCATTTGCAATATTCAGAGTGGCTTACGTCGTGGAACTAAGAAGAAGTGATAGCTGTTCTAGAAAGTATCATGTCCATTTATATTACTATTTTCTAAGTGTTATAATTTTTATTTCACAATAAATTTAAACATGCAAACACTGTTCACAACACTGAAATGCACATGATTTTTTTGCCAGGATAGTTATGCAATGAAATAAGAAAGTCATGATGACTCAAACATCGATTGATAAAAATAAATAAAATAAAGTTTTTTAAGTAGCACCCAACGATTGATAAAATGAATGATTACAACATGTTTGGAAAACATAGATTAACAGCTATCGCGTCGGTTGGATCATGCAGACATTTAAGAGGATGAAATTGCTGAGATAGATGTCCATCAAAGTAAGAGAATGAATGGTGTTGGGTGAAGACGGAAGCTAGAACCTTTCGGCAGCAGCCACGAGGAGCTGAGCAGAGATGCTGTGACTCACCTGTCGTTTAACACTGGATGAACTATCGCTCAGGCTACCCGAAGCGGCGAACTTGCGAGGCCGATACCTAAAGCGAGTGCCCGGAACACCAATTTCTAGACTTGGTGTTATATTCTGAAACAATAATCATATTTAAACTAGATCTCCTCCAATTTGAATTTGTTGATCAAAAACATTTTTATTTTAGTTGTGCGGGTTCTTTTTATTACAAAACACTCCTTTGTAATCCGCTAACGATCTCGCACTAAAGTTTTTAAGCCCTCAATGATTTATATTGTTCTATAAAACCCTCCTCTTACCTGAGAGGAGAACGCAAGAAACCAAAGGTAAAGATATAAAACTCTTAGCCTCCTGCTGTGCAGTAATGTTAAAAAATCAAATTTTAAAGTTAGGGGCGGAGCCCCTTCATTTCATCCACCTTACATCTTTACGATTTTAAATCGCCCTTCATATTCCAACTCTCCCACCAAAAGAATTCATTGTTCTCCCAATATAAAATCTGCTAAATAATTGCAGCCTTCGCTTAGGGACCATGATGAATGTTTTCGTTTACAAAGCAAAATTTATCTTTTTTTGATCTATAACGAAGTCTCTATTCTCCTTACATTAAGTTTAGTATATTTCGCCTACCCCATTATAAACTAAATATTTTTACATTATACAATTTATATTTACTTAACTAAGATAGAATATCTTCAGAGATAACAATTTTCTTCTGGAACATTTCCATTGGTAATTTTTTGTACCACCCCTACACACTTATCTGTCCAAACTAAAACGCCAAGAGCTTAATAAAATATTTACATTAAAAAGCAACCCCATAAAGCCACCTGAAGGTCACCCTCACATCCCCGTTATACCTGTTCTAGCGGGCCATAACGGGCACTCTAAAGGTGTCAGGATTTCTTTAATGAAACATTTATTCAACATTAATCTCCCGGAAATCTCAAGAGAAATATTTTTATAAAAAAATTTCGTCTCTGTCGTTCCAAAACGTCACAGTCTTCTCTTTCGAGCAGAGAAGTAAATTAAGCGGATTCCGATATATAAGTAACGGAGAAAGGGGCTGTCGAATAAAATACAAATTTGAAAAATCTATATGAAACTGAAAACACAAGTCACATAAAAAATGAAACTTTTCTCATGCAATATAGATAAACCGGGATATTTTCTATGGCAATCATAAAATAATATTTGAAAAGATTTCTTTCCTATTACAGTCAAAGAGCAATAAAATGATACTAAACTTCTTTTATATCTTTGCAAGGTTACGTTATGAATTCCTTTTTGATATAAGAGGTCCATGCCAAATGGCCAACTTTTATATTGGATTCCTCAACCAGATGATAAATGACCAATCTTTGTCTAAGATCGCCCCGTTCCTCCCACGCGCTCTCCATGAATTATTAATACCTCCACGAATCTACATTTGCGAAATTAATAAAACTTCCGCGGCCACAATTTCAACCACAAAAAGATTGTCGCGTTATTTTGCATTCAAGAGAAAAGAGTTGATGAACGCTTTCAGGCGACGTAATCACACGTCATGACAACTTGAACGTCCCGGAGACACGTGTAAGCTAAGATTTATGACGGGACCATCATATCATGTCATATTTGCTGGTTTATGGAGTGGTCTACTGACTTATCGCCCGGATCAGTAGTTGCTCATGTTGTTGCGTACCCGATAATGGCGCTGCATTTTAAACCGTCGCACGTGCTTTTAGTAACGCTCTGCATATCAATCGTGACCTCCATTGCCTCACGAAATAGACGTTTAGTGGAAATTTTGGAAAAATATCACTGGAAGTGTTATGTTTTGGTAGTTAACATCACCACCATTATTTTTAAAATATATTTTGTTTGTTTGTTTATATGTATATGTAAATATCTATTATACATTTATTACAAAATTAAAAAAATATATCAAACACTTTTTGAAGAAGCAGAAAATGTTCCAGAATAATGTTCTATAATCAAGAAACCCAACCCTACGCCACTGCTTTAATAAAATATATGATGCAATGCCGCTCTAAAAATATCGAGGGATCGACTTAGATACACCCTCTCTCTTTAAACCTGTGTGTTTTCTTACATAACACAGGGGTGCAGCCTGTCATTGCATTTACCTGCATACCACCCTTACCTTTGCACCCCTCGCCCCTGACAATTCCAATATTTACCACCTTAAAATTAATCGACCATTGTGTTGCAGGTGTAGAAAAAAAAATAAACTACCTGACCCATACCGGTCAGGTATCGCAGAATGCATTATTTCTCTTTGTATTTTTTCCAGATTTGTTACACTATTTAATTTATATGACGTGATTTTTCATAAGGCATCGATTTAAACGCGAGGGAGTTTTCTGTCGTGTCTCCCAGTAAATTACATAGAACATGTCACAAGACTTATTAACTACGTGATATATTTTGCCTTATTTGTAAGGCACTATATCTTGGACATTTCAAAGTTGGAAATTAGCATCCTTAAGTTCTAGTTTGAAATGTATCTAATTGTAACCAGCGTAAAGTTTCTGAAACAACCACTATATATTTACATTAAAGTCGAAGAGTTGACTTTCCACATCTGTATTCACTGGAGTACGTCTGTTTGCTTAGATACATCATAAATTTTCTTAGAAAGCTAATTTTGAGTTATGGGTCACTATCCATAAGCCCAAAGTAAAGTTGTTTGTAAGTCGAGAGCTTGTCTAATCGAATCCCCCGATAGCATGTAATTACATCATAATTTGAATTTTATTAATTAAGAGCATCGACAGTTCTTTTGCAAAACGTCGCGCTAAATTTGTGCAACAATTTCAAATGTGTTAATTATGCACCAGTCCCAGTTTTTGCGGCAAAAAAGTCTTCACATCATTAAACAATTGCTGCCGACCGATTAAATTCCAAATTTATAAATAATTCCAGGACAAAAACAATACCTCCGGAGACAAAGAAAGCCTTGAGACAAGAATTTTCTCTACTGTACCTGATGCGAAATCTCTTAGAAAAAAAATATGTAAATTTCATATTTATAGTTTGCGAATTATTCAGGACCGCTTTGTGATCCAGCGGCTCGGGTTGTTTATTACCGAAATGATTGTCAACGCTATAATTTAAAAAGGACTAATGATTTAAAGGTTTTAAGAGCCTTATTGTTGGTGTGCATGGACAAGAAACAATCACCTAAGCCGCTATTTAAACGTCCTATTACCGCTTTAAAAATTTGCAAATTCAATAATCAAAATACTTTGCCAAAATTTACAATTCATAAATGTACCAGCTGTCTACGCAACCACAGCATTAGAATATAATTGACTATGCATAAGAAATCTGTACGCATTGAACATTACTTTTTTTAATGTTTTAGTGTCACTGCAAATTTGGTAACGTCTTTTATTTTTTATCAAAAAATGTTCTAAAGTTCACGTGAAGGAACGCTTTTTTCTTCTTTATTTTATTAGTGAAGGGAGCATAAAGGTAAACGGTAGTTGATAATCTAAGTCAGCTCCACAGGAGGCTTGATGCTGCAGGTATAAAAAGTATTGCAGTCGCCATTAGAAGTATCGGGCCGGTGCGGTGTGTGAATAGTCATGATCGGTTTGAAATAGGTCGTATTATCATAATATCTCGTCGACCGGGACCCGTAATTCAGGTAAACCAGAATAAGTTCTTCGTGTATTAAACCACATAGGCGGAGGTGATTTCTTTCAAATAAACTTGTCTGTGAGTGCCATACATTCCGTGGGAGAAAGAGTGGGAATAAAACATCAAATGGTGTTTATTTTTTTTATATGTTTTCGTGGTTAATACTAACATTGTTGTAATAATTGGGATTGTATATTGGAATTCAAATTGATGAACTTTTATTTGTACGGAACATTTACTGGTTCAACTTCTTTTTCGTTAGTTCCAAAACTCGATTACAGACTTAGTAATAACGACAAAATATTCTGTATATCTAGCAAATCTGTAAGTGCATCGAGATTTTCCTCAGGGACTAATGTCTGAGTCCATTATGATAAGGTCATTCTAAAAACTTATATCTCATTTTGATAACTGACTGACTGATGGTTTATAGTACATAATTTATTACTCTAACTTTAACTTTTGTTTGGTTTTTTTGGATAGATCTTAGATTTCCAAGGTTGTTGAGTTTCTGGGTAATAATGGTTTTGAGACTATTTCTATTTCCTGTTCGAAATACTTCAATAGGCTAACAACTGTCGTCAAATCTTATTCCCACTCAAATCTCTATAAAAATACTTATTTTGCCATTCCATCATCATTTCTTCCTTTAAATATCTTTCAAATGTTCTAAATTCCAGAGATGTTTGGTGTACAAAATTTAAATCCGTGCCCCTTTTTGCTAGTATATCAACCACTTCACTACCCTCAATCCCAGAATGACTGGGAATCCTAATAAACCGCACACCCAAACCTTTCATCAAACAGTCTCCCATAGTATTTTTGATCTGATTACTTCAGGCTCTTTGATGCCAAAGGACGGACACCCAAGTGATGTTAATACCCCCGAACATATAACTGACCTTTCAGTACCTATACTCAAAATAACTCACAGACAAGTAAGTATCGAATGTGCTTCAGCATCAAATATTGATGACCCGTTCGGCAGATTGCCAGTCTGATATTTATCATTTCCAGAATAGATAGCAAAACCAACTCTATCATAAATAATCGAGCCATCGGTAAAAAAATTGGAATACCCTTCATACTCCGTATTCATAATGTTCTTAAAATAAAGTGGAT